>VXBI01002486.1:42793-73525 GCA_013397375.1 Toxostoma redivivum
CTGCCGGTGGGTCACAGCGGAGCGCCCGCCGCCGCCCGGGACCGTGCCGGCGGCGCTCCGCCGCTCACCTTTGTTGGAGGTGCTGCCGGGCAGCGCGGCGCAGAGGCAGAGCAGAGGGAGGAGGACGGCGGCGCGGGGCCGAGGGTCGCCCATGGCGGCGGCGGCGGCGGCGNGGGGTGTCCGCGCCGTGGGGAGCGCAGGCCGGAGCACTGCTCCCACGACCCTCGCAGCCACCGGCGTCACAGTGTGAGGAAGGGCCGGAGAGGGAAGGTTCCTTGCCGCTAGTTGGAAGTCCAGAGTTTGACACGAGCAGCCCCTGAGGAGGGCGGAGGGTGAGGAGGTGACCTGCCGTCCCTACGTCCTGCCCAGCCGAGGCGGAGATGCTGGAGCAGGGGCCGTCCCGGCCCTTTCCGCGCCCCCCGGTGCGGGGACTCTTACTGCGGCGGGGGGCGCGGGGATCGGGCCGCCCCGCAGCGCTCCCCGCACCGCGGGAGAGCGACCGGCCCGCCCGGCGAGC
Organism: Toxostoma redivivum; assembly: GCA_013397375.1. NCBI lineage: Eukaryota > Metazoa > Chordata > Aves > Passeriformes > Mimidae > Toxostoma > Toxostoma redivivum. The sequence goes on from VXBI01002486.1 coordinate 43,311, forward strand.
CAGCTCGGACCCAGCTCCGCGCCTGCCTGACTGCTTGCGCTCTTTTCTCCGCTCCGTCCGCCGCGTCCCTCTGCCCCGGTATGCCTCCTAACCTCACCGGCTATTACCGCTTCGTCTCCCAAGAGAACATGGACAATTACCTGCGGGCTTTAGGTAACGCTCCCCTCCAGTTCCGTTCTCTGTCTCCAAAAAGTTAAGAGCCGGAAAGGGGAAAGAGGAAGGGAACTGGAAACCCTCTGGTGCTTCTGTCTAGTACCATCACTTTTGCGCTGTGGTAGTAGAGGAAAGGAGAGGTACTATGGCTGATGCTCCTTGGCTAAAAGAGTGGAGGAGCTCTACTGGGGTAGGGGCCCAGGTCGTCCATACATCTCCCCTCTCTCTCATCCTCTAGATATCAACGTGGTCCTGCGAAAGCTGGTCTGCCTATTGAAACCGGACAAAGAGATTATCCACACGGGAGATCACATGATCATCCGCACTATCACCTCCCTGCGGGACTACGTTATGGATTTTGACCTGGGTGTCCAGTTTGAGGAAGACCTGGGACCCGTGGATGGACGCAAGTGCCAGGTGAGAAACCCAAGTAGTGCAGTTTCATAGGGGCCTGCGGTGTGCTGAAGAGTTCAGGGACTTGCTCAGCTTTTGACTCAATAACAGGTGAGAACCAAGCCCAGGGCTGGCATGCCCCTGCAGGTCCAGGAGTAAGTGTTCTATAAGTAAGAGAATGAGCAACAAAGAGCCAGAAACCAGTTCTCTGGGATCAGGAGGATATTATCCTCTGGAGCAAAGCCCTGAAAAGATAGAATGTCAGCCCACTTGGCAGAACTCTGTTGTTGCACTTGGAAGCCAGAGGGTCATTCACCTCCCACAAAGACCATCTGTCCCAAGGAACCACTAGAGAGATACCAGACCAGGGATTGCATTTGAAATTGTGTCGGAGAGGAACAGCCAGTGTCATCGCTGGAAACATGTACCACCCCGATCCACTTGTCTCAGGACCGTGTCTTCCCCTCTCCTTCATTTCAGACAACCGTCTCCTGGGAGGGGGATCAGCTGGTATGTGAGCAGCTGGGAGAGAAGAGGAACCGAGGCTGGAGGCACTGGTTGGAGGGGGACCAGCTGCATCTGGTGAGGAGGGGTCCAGTGCAATTTGCAAAATCCCAATCACAGAGAGTGGGGGGGACACAGTGTGGGTGCTGTTGGCTCTGAGCCAGTCCTGCAATTTCCTTCCACCTTCTCTCAGACTTCATCCCCGGCTCTGCGGGGGCAGCCACCGCTTCATACAAACATCCGCCTCCAGGGTTTAAAAGTTAAACTCAAAAGTTAAACAGCTCAACAAAGGCGATGTCCCTTCCCTGCCCTGCAGCCAGACCCGCAGGGGCTTTGGGAGGGTCGGCAATGCATCAGCGGGTGGCCTGCGAGGCTCCAGCCAGCAGCGGGAGGGTTGGCAGAACTGGGGAGAAACAGGAGAGGATCCAACCTAAACTCCCCTTTTGTCCCCCTTTTCCCAGCGCATGACTGCTGAAGACGAGGTCTGCGTCCAGGTTTTCCAGAAGGTGAAGTGAGCTCCCCCCGCAGAGATTCCCGGACGGGACCCGCGCTCCCCAGTGAGAGAAAGAAAAAGAAAACAAGACCCGAGCGAGCCTCGCCCCCCCGTAGCAGCGTGTTTTCTTGAGCCTCGCCCACCGCCCAGCAGCGGCCGGGCCGGCCGGGGGTCACGGCGGGCCGGGCCGGCGGGGAGCGGGAGGCGGGGAGCGGGATGGGCCGGGGCGGGGAGGACTCTGGGCCGTCGGCTGCGCGGAGGCTCCTTTCAGAATAAGAGTGGTCGGGGAGGAGCGGAGCCCCGCGGCCCGCCCGGCCCCCGCAGCTCCCGCGCTGCTCCTGCCGCCCCCACCGCGGCCGAACGCCGCGATGCCCTCGGGGATGGGGGGGTCGGTGCCCGAGTGGGCAAGGGTAGCTCAGGCTTCTCCATCTTCTGCAGCCACCACCTGCCGTCTTCTCGTCCTCTGAGGTTGCTACATTCTTCCCGGGATCGTAGAATCGTGGAATGGTTTGGGTTGTAAGGATGTTAAAGATCATTTAGTTCCCGGGCTCCCCTTTCCTTTCTCCCCCCGCCATGGAATTCAGGAAAAATTTCTTCAGGGAAAGCATTGTCAAGCATTGAAATGGACTACCCAGGGAGGTGATGGAGTCACCATCCCCAGAGGTGTTCACGAAGTGCTTGGATGTGGCACTTACTGCCAAGGGTCTCTTTGAAAAGGTTGATGACTGGTCAAGGGTTGGATTTGATGATCTTAGAGGTCTTTTCCAATCGCAGTGATTCTGTGATTCTGTGACATTTCATTTAGATCAAGTTACTTTAAAGCCTCATCCAATCTGACTTTGAGCACTTCCAAGGATGGGGCAGCCACAGCTTCTTGGGATCCTTAAGTAGAATGGGTAGGAAACAGAACTTGTCCTTCAGAGTCTGGTTTCTCATGTGGTGGTGTGAAGTGTGAGGGCTGGAGTAATCAGCCCCATGTTCTCCACGTTCCTGAGAAGGTCCCATGCGTGAGAATGGGACCTTACCTCTTCCTGGGGTAAGAAACCACAGCCACCATCTCTAGCCCAAACATTCTTTCTGGCATTCTTGTCAGGGTCCCCTCACAACCATTGCAGCTCCACTGGTTCACAGCTATCTGCAATTGGAGACCAAGGGGCAGAACCAAAGGAGGTGAGATCCCCTGAAAAACCAGACCCATGCCACAAAGAGAGGTGTTCTTTAATTAGGACACCCGATTGGATGGGCAGCTATTTCTAAAAAATGCATGTGGTTGCTCCCCAACAAAAGGTTGAAGGGCAGGGTACACAAAAACGTGCAGTTACTGACACCACAGAGAACCAAGAGACTGGCAGATTTTTTTAGTAAAAGTCCTTTATAAGCTGAAAAAATGCTTTTTTTTCTGCCAGCAGCTCATTTAAAATTAGTGTTTTCTGGAGAGCTTCTTTTCAGGGAACTGCAAAGATGAGTGCCATGAGAAAAGCATTACTTCAGAACATGTGATAAGTGAAGGGTTGAGGAGCTGCAGCTGTGCCTATAGGGTCAACCTCTGACTCTTTACGGTTGTATCTTAGGACATATGAGGCAGCAGCAGTACCCTGTCGGTATCCACAATCCACAATTTGAGTGCCACAATCCACAATTTGAGTGCCACAATCAAACCCAGTGAGCAATCAGAGCTAGGGTATCCAGTTTGTCTGCTCTGTGCAGACCTCCTCAACCCATCAATCCTTCTACCATGCAGAACCTCTACGTGATCTTTGTTGTATCATGAAGTTGCAAAAGGCAGACAGCAGCTGGAGCTGGTTCCACTGTTGCCCTCTTTGCTCTCTTCCATCCCATGAGAACGCCCTCTGAGCTGCTTCTGATGCCCAGCACCAAGCCCACCTCACCATGTCCAGGCTGGTATCTTCCAGACTGTGTGATCAACAATTAATCAGCTCATTCCAGACCCTGCACCACAAGCTGGTACAAACTCTCCTCCTCTGAGCCTACATTCTGGCAGACACTGTTGTCTTCAGGTGATTAGCCAGACCCTTCCAACTGGTCTGCCAGCCACATAATTTTTCTGTAAGCCTGTGAGGTGATAGGCCAAGTAGGTTTTTTCTGACTCATTGCCAGCCATCATGTATCCATGACAGCCTCTCTTCTTCAGGAAGAATCTGATTGTGCCAGAACTATAGATAATAATACTCACTTGATGTGGTCCATGCTAATGATAATCATAGGGGATAGTAATGCAACATATTCTGGGGCTTCAGATAGTAACTGCTAGCATTAATAATTAATTTTTTTCTTTCATAATCATGCTATAAGTGTGATGCCTAAGTCAGGCGGTGACTTTATCCAACAGCACTATATTGCTGAGACATGAGGCTATGGGAAGTGAGGATGCCACTGTGAAGCAGGGGAAAGTTGTGATACTGAGAGGACACAAGTGGGAGTAGGTGTGATATTGGTGAGGGGTGCTGGTGCTGCAGAACTGTGTACCCCTCAGGGTATTATGCTTGGTTTTACTCCTTGATTTAGAAGACACAGAAACAGCCTACCAAGATGCTGCTGCTACTCATCATCTCATATTAGGGGCAAGACCCATTCCTAGAGTCCTGAACCTTCTTGTGGTCTTGATCATCCTCTCCCTATCAGCCAGAGCTGCAGAAGTGGCATGATTTGTCTGAAAGAGTGCTGAGCCACTGGACAGCATAGGCCTGACTGCGTGAAGGCTGAACCCAATGGCAGTGTCTCCAGAAGGCTCAAAACAAGCCTTTGGCTACTTTGGGTAGTCAGACCAAGGGGGTTGAAGGTAGAGTGCCCTAGGAAAGCACCTCAGTGTTCACAGGTGAGCCTGGGTCTGCAGCCCTGTAGGGTAGGTGATGTAGCTGTAGGAGGCCAAACAGAGGTAACTCTCTGTCCTCCTTGGTTCGGGCTTAAGGATGAAGTATCCATCTCCTCCTTCTCTGTGGATGAGAGGATCTAGTCCACATGCCAGAGGATATTTTCACGATTTCTGAGTCTGTAGAGCAGATTTCTTTCCGATGACCTCCTGCAAGACACTGTATTCAAAATAGCGTTCTTGCTCCATGAGAGGATGTTGGCATCTTTGACCATGCTGAAGATCTACAGTTTTTTTACTTTGCACTAATATTGTCTGTATTTATTGTCCAGACCACTTGTAATGCAGCTGATGCCAGCAGGCAGCAAACAGGTGCTAGTTTTGGCATTCTGTGGTCCTACATATGTTCTGTGGTCCTACAGGAATTCTGCCCCTAAGCAAAGATGGGCACGTATGTCCTTCCAAGGATAAACTGGTGCCATGGTATTTCCTGGCTCCAGCCTTACGCGAAGAGGATTGCGCAGAGCATCTGAAGGGGAACGCCACCAGTGGGAGCACTGGAGCAGGACTGAGGCTGGAGCTGTGCTGTCCGAAACAGGCATGTCTCTGGGATAGATGTTAGAGGTGGGCTCGGGTTGGATGTGTCCCCAGCTAAGCACCCCTGCTTCACCGGCTGAAGTACTCTCCTGTTATCCCAGATGAAGTTACCGGGACGGGAGAAGGGAATGAAGACACGGGAGATGTGCTTTGAAAGTGTTATGGGACACTCCCAGTAAGTGCCCTCAGGAGAGAAGATTGCTTAATTATCCACTTCCTTACCAATGATCCTCAGGGGCGTCTGTCTAACCATGCCTTGCCAGGGAGCACTCTTCCCACCAGTGACCTGCTCATAACAGACCCCCAAGAGCAGTTTCCAGTACTTCCCAGCTGCTTTCCAGGTGTGGTTTCTGAATAAGAAACCACTCCGGCATGGCACAGCACAGCAGTGAGTCTGCCCAAGTGTGTTCATCATGTGGAGGACATACTTGGACATCAGGGAGTACTGGGATAGTGTTCTCTGTTTTATCTTAAATCTGATATATGGGGCCATATGGAGTTATTACAAAGGCATTAATTACATGTTTATGTAATCTTTTCCAGATATAATTCAAAGATATTTGATGTGCAGGTTCTCTAGTATACTTTCATAAATATCCCAAAGATGCTTTCTTCATTCTTTTTAACACTATTTTCATCTTCGTTCAACATGTCTTTGTGACTGTGAACTACTTCCCCTGATTTCTATGCGAGACACTTCCTAACCTCTCTGAAGCCACTCATAATTCTAAGGAAAAACACTAAAATGGTGTTTTATCTCTTACACCAAAGCCTGAAAGCCAAGAAATTTTAAATGTCATAAAGTTGGGGACACAAATATATGTCTTGGGTACTATGTTAAAAGCCTGAAAGGGGTTTTTAAGCTTCTATATTTTCTCATTTCCCCATTAAATAGAGGACCTTATCTATCTATCTTGGTTCTCCTAAAAATGCTTGCTGAAGAAACATCAAGGGGGGTCCTTGAAAAGGAATTTGTTCTCAGAATGCCTTTAATTCTGTAGACTTTTTCATTTTTCTTAATATCTTTATAACTCAAGTGCTTGAGGCTTCTTGCTTTTCTCAAAGATGATTCCAGTTCCCACCCCCCGCTCCCCGAAATCTCAGAAGTGCTCTTCAGCAGGTCAGAATTGAGAAAACTTATCTGTTTTGACAGCTGATTTTTAATTAACTTGTGAAGACTAATTTTTTCTCATCATTCTATACCAGAAAACAGCCCAGGAGGATTCGGGGGGGAGGGGGGGGGGCCTTCCTAGAAGGACATTTTCTGTGGGAACAAACTCGGAACAGCTTCTGAATTGCAGACGGAGCCCTCGGAGGGGTCTCTGGCAATCGTCTCAGGCTATCGTTTTCCTGCCTTCTGGGCCGGAGGAGGTGGCTCGGCTCGGCGTGACCGGTCCGGCCACCCCCGGTGCACCCCTGGTCTGTGTTCACGGACCGGGACCGGGACCAGGGCCGGGGCGCCCGGCAGCAGAGGGCAGCAGAGGCGGCTCTGGGACCTGGTCCGCTGCCAGGCTGATCGCAGTCCTGCTTTCTATTCCTCGCTCCTGCCTCCCTCGCTCCCTCCTCCTCCTCCCCCGTCCCGCCCGCTCCCCGCCGGCCGCCGCTCCGAGCTCCGCCGGGCTGCACGGGCAGGGGCGAGCGCACGGAGATGTGAGTCGGGGCTCTGGGCAGGGGGACGCGCCGGCACAGCCCTGCGGGAGGACGGGGGTCCGTGGGGGTTAGACCCTTCCAGGGAGGAGAATAGGACAACGGGGCTAAGCTGCTGGTCTGGGCGGTGAGCTTGTTTCGGAGGAGCACAGAGGGCAAGAGGGGAGATGCGTGAAATGAACGAAAAAAAAAGTGAGTGCCAGCTTTTGGAGGATAGAGATGGAGGCATGACTGGATAGAGGGCTGCCCAGGACACTCTGGCAGGATTACTCCACAGCAAACCTAGCTTGAGATCTTCAGATCCTCGCCAGTGGTCCTAAACTAGCAACAACCTGGGTCAAGGGGGACCAAATTTCTCCTGGTTCTATAAGAATCAACCAAACAACTTCTGGGAACATGCTGACCTTACTCAGGAATTCATCCATGCTCCTTCACACTGCTTCCAGGGTTGATGAATTTCTCTGTAGAGGCTACTACAATGGCTTGCGGGAACCTTGTTAGTCCTAGTGTCTTCATTTCAGCTCCCCTTCTTGTTCCTGAGTGATCCAAGCCAGGAGGTGGTCCTGCAACTAGGCCTCCTGTGTTTGCATTCCTTTAGACAGTGCACAGGTCAGTTGTGAAGTCTCCCCTGATTTTGAATGACCTAATTTTGTGCAATGTCATTGTTTATTTTTCGTGTTCACAGGCATGTTCCTTGCCTCCCATGGGCCTTCCTCTTTTTTGGAGTGATCAGTTCCAGTCCAGTCCCAAGAGGTTCTCCCCTTTTTGGGGAGATCAGATCCCCCAGTTATCCCAAGCCATATCCCAACAATAACATCAGCAGCTGGGACATCCAGGTCCCAAAAGGCTATGTAGTGAAGCTGACCTTCAAATACTTTGACCTGGAGCCATCTGAGTCCTGCTTTTATGACTATGTTAAGGTACGTGCATAGACACCTGGGCCGAGGGGTGCCTGGCAATGGCAATCAGTGGTCATCACATGCAATGGCTCTTCATCCACCAGGCCTCCTCTGATGCTTCCCAGGAAGGAAAGGGAAGGAGTTAAAGATAGAAATGGGAGGAGCAAACACTGACAACTCATAGTTGGGTAATATCAGTGCGTGGAGCAGACTCAATCTTATGAGGCTACACTGATTTCACCTTACCTTTGACAGATCAAAGCAGACAAGAGGGACTTGGGCCGATATTGTGGCCGGCCTGGGTCTACCACAGGCAATCACCCAGGAAGGAAGGAGTTTGTGTCTAAGGGGAACAAGATGCACCTGGACTTTCACTCTGATTTCTCCAATGAAGACAATGGCACAGTGATTCCCTACAGGGGCTTCCTGGCATATTACAGAGCTGTGGGTGAGTAGGAAATACCCTCGGCATGTAGAAGGAAAAGCCTCTGTAGCTCCAACCAATTTTCCTCCTTGACAGGCAAATAAAGAGAAGCTTTAGGCAAGGATATGGATCTCTACATACTGTCAGTGTACAGCAGGGAGGTTTAACACTTTTCTCCCCTTGCCCTTCACTTCGTATGTCTTTAGATCTGGATGAATGTGAGCCTGACAATGCTGCCAAGAACGATGAAAGGCCTCAATGCCAGCACTTCTGTCACAACTATGTGGGTGGCTACTTCTGTTCTTGCCGGATTGGCTACCAGCTTCAGAGTGACCACCACTCCTGCAAAGGTAAAGAGAAATTTTAAAAGATCAGAGGGTTCCAGAGAAGGAGCCCTCATGCAGGAAGGGTGGGAGACGTTAGGAAGCAGATGACCGGGCTTCAGAAAGCACAGCCCCACGATGTGACCTCTCCTTTCTTCCTTTTCACCAGTGGAGTGCAGCAGTGAGTTGTTCACAGAGGCATCTGGGTACCTGAGCAGCCCGGAGTACCCCCAGCCTTATCCCGAGTACCTCCGGTGTAATTACAGCATCCGTCTGCAGAAGGGTCTGTCTATTGCCCTCAGGTTCTTGGAACCCTTTGAGATTGACGATCACCAGCAAGTCCACTGTCCTTATGACCAGCTCAAGGTACTGAGATTAGTAAACTCTCCTCCCAGCCCTGCTGCCAGACCTTGACAGGAATCGTGGGAACACCACTGTTCAGATGAGAAATACAAAATCAGTACAAGCAGAATGTCCCAGCACAAAGGACTGAGCCCCTGCCTCTCCCTCAGTGCATTTAATTGCCACTGTTCTGAGGTCAGAGGCTCCGGGTCATAGGCCTCTGTGAGTGAAGGGAAAAAAAAAGATCTTTCTTCCATCTTAATTTCCCTTTGATTTAATCTCAGGGGTTGATCACTCTGATCCCCAGATAAGGGAGACACAGAGTTTGTGGTAGGTCAATTTGTTGTTCTGATTTATCAGTGAAGGCATCAGCAAAGGTGGGTCAGACATATGGAGGCAGAGAGGCATGTGTGTTTCTGTCCCTGTGATACATGTTTTCCTCATCAGATCCAAGCACAAGGGAGAGAGATTGGTGAATTCTGTGGCAGGGAATCACCTGGCATCATTGAAACCAACAGCAATGAGGTGGACATACTCTTCCTCACCGATGAGTCAGGGTTCAGCCGTGGCTGGAAGATCCACTACACCTCAGAGAGTAAGAGATTTCTCCCCCAGAGGCTACTACAGCCTACTGACACTGTTTGCTAATCCCAGCTTAATGTGTCCCACTCTTTGACAGAAATACGGTGCCCACAGCCTGTCCCACGGGATCAGTTTACCATCATCAGAGACCTGCAGCCTGTGTATCGATTTCAGGACTATTTTGTTGTCAGCTGCAAGACTGGGTATAACCTGATGGAGGTGAGATCCCTTCTCCACTCCTTTCAGCCATAATCTTCAGTTTGTGTCTTTCACCTTTCAGTTAAACTTCCTTTGGAGATTTCACTCATGGCAACCTCTTGTAATTTCTGTTTCTTCTTTGCTTCTCTCAGCCTTCTTCCAGTGGTTTCTCTTCTTCTAGCTCTCTTCCTTATGCAGTTACTCTTCCATGAAGCCCTGGTAGAAAACCAAAGACAAAGATTCCGGGAAAAGTTGGTGAACAAGATCACCTCTTTGGAAGGATATGAAATCAGAAGATGAAAGCAGAAGATGTTACGTGCCTCCCTTGCCATCCTATTGCCGGGGCTGGGTAGCACCTCTGACTCGTCATGGTTTAGAGTTGCTGGCTGCAGGTGTCTTGGCCTGCTGTGATGATTGCGTAGCCTGCAGCAAACACAGAATAGAGGGAAGGCAGGAGGAGACAGCAACTGGAACAGACTGCAGAGGGGAAAATATTGGACAGCAGTGAAAAGATAGGCACACGGAATAATATTTTAATATGGGGAAGGAATTAAAGGATCTGTACAACCAACAGATGTGTTTCTCTCCCATGTAGGGTGACCAAAAGCTGATGTCCTTCACAGCTGTCTGCCAGGCTGATGGCACATGGCATCAACCCATGCCCCACTGTCAAAGTGAGTGATCTTAGAACGGGAATAACATCCCCTGCTGTGGCTTTCCTCCTCCAGGAATGTGGGAAATTCAGCCTCTCTGACTCACTTTGTCCATGCCATATGGATGTGCTGTCTGGAAGGACCTGTGGAGGTCCACCATTGATTCACATTTTTCTGCTTGCAAAAATTAAAATGTTTTTCCTCCCTTAAAAAAATGCATAAAATATCACTCAAAAATTACATGATGATGTTGCAACATCTAAAAGAAAAAGATCATAATCTGGGATCTATTTTGGGACAACCTCTCTTTGCCCACTGTCCTAGCTGGTTCTTCTCGTCATAGCCCCAATGCCCAGACTTGCAATCAGTCTGTCTTTGATTCACGACTTCTTTTTCTTTCTTTGTTGTAGTTGTGAACTGTGGAAGCCCTAAAAACCTGACCAATGGTGTATTCAGCTACGTTAACAAACCTGCAAACAATGAGTACCAGTCAGTGATCTCATACCAGTGCAATGAGCCCTATTACCACATTGTCACCGGAATGGGCGGTGGTGAGTCCTAATCCCGCACAGACACCGAAACCTTCGCCTGGAAAACTCTCTCACATTTCCAATTGTCTCTTCTCCCCAGGCTTAGGGCTCATGCTTTCCTCCTGTGAAGACTCTTCAGTCTTTTCCTGACCCTGCAGCACATCTCTGGGCCTATTCCCACCCTGCTTCATTCCCAGAGCCCATCACATCACTCTTCCATGCTCCCCTTAAATTTTGCAGAAAGTCTTGTTCTCTCAGCTGTAGACATAGGCATTTTTTTCCTAGTAGATTTCATTCTTTTCTAGTGGGTTTCATTCTTTCACTGAAATTTGAGGCATGGTGTCTAGGAATCAACAAAATTCATAAAATTCACTGCATTAGTCCAGGTTGCTACAGAGGCAAATGAATAAACACACACTCCACTCCAGTGTAATGCTGTTCAGCTCTTTGTTCAGCTGCAGAGATATCTAAGAGCTAAATAATATACTGGCAGAAAAATCTGATTTAATGCAGCAGCTCAGAAAAATTAAGTCATCATTCAAAACCACTCACATGCCTTCTTTTTACACCTGAGACATTACTTGATGATGCAGGACCTTTGATTCCAAGAACAGCATAAGGAGTTCATGATTTCCTTGCCTTGGCTGCTCAACTATTTTTAATCTGAATCAGTTTCTGGATACAGTTACTAGCATGGACACACAGTTGTGCTGCACACTGGAGGGAGGTGACATGCTATTAAAGAGTTCTTTAAGTTGGTACTAATGTTCAATTTGATTATTTTTGCATCTGAGTTTAACTCCATATAGAGTCAGAGCTCAGTCTCATGAGAAGAAAAATCAGGAGCAAGTAAATATCAGCTCCAGCCAGATTCTGATGGGGAGTCATCATAATTTAGTCAATTTTGAAAGAGAACAGCAAACACTTTCTCAGAAGCATTTGCTTCAATCTTAAGACAAATTGAATAAAAATTATTTTTAGTCATCAGCACAAACTTTCTAAGAAAAGCAAGAGTGTTGGAGGTAGTGTTGAGAGGTGACATGTGAGTTTAGCTGACCTGCAACTTAGGCTCAGAAATAGATACTGAGTATGTACAGTAACTGACTCATCTGGTTCCCATTTCTGGGACAAATCACCTTGTCCCACTCTCTACAAACTACTGACACCAGAAGCTTGAATCTAAAATCCATGCTTTTACTACTTCTCTCCTTCTTTGGGTTAAATAAGGTCAAACAGTGCTCTGTACACCTGTGGAATTGGTGAAGATAAGACCTCACAGAGATGTCCTTGCAACCTTTTCTTCTGCAGTGCCTGAGCTTTACTGCTCCCCTGGAACTGGGGTGCTTCAAGATGTACAGATGGAAACATTCCACACCCTACCACAGGCAGCTTTTCCCAGGAAAGAGTGCTTTGGGATGGAAGGGCTGAGGAACCTCTTGAAAATACTCTATTTTATTCTAGTCTAGTCTAGTCTAGTCTAGTCATTTTTCCACCCCAAGCCTGAAGGCCTTGGTCTCATCCCCTTCCCTCTCATCCTACAGACAGATTCACCTGTTCTCCTGAGGGAACCTGGCTGGATCAAGATGGCCAGAAGAGAATTCCGTCCTGCTTGCCAGGTCAGTAAAAACTCTGACTTTGTCTGCTATTTCCTGACTCATGCTTACAATCAGTACAAAACTGGAACAACATGCAGGGGGAAAAGGATAATGGTATCCATGAGGGAAAGGGAAAACTGTCCAGAAAGCAAAAATAAAGTGAAATCAAACAGTGATGGTGAGAAAACTGAGAGAAAAACCAGGACAACAGAGGGTGAGTGTCATGTTCTTGTGTTTCTCCACAGTGTGTGGGAAGCCAGTCCATCCTGTTACTGAATTCCAGCGGATCTTAGGTGGCAAACCAGCAAGGAGAGGCAATTTTCCTTGGCAGGCTCTGACTGGCATCAATGGACGAGGGGGTGGTGCACTCCTGGGCGATCGCTGGATCCTGACTGCTGCTCATACCATCTTCCCCAAAGGAGGAGTACGGAATAATGTGAGCCTGGAGCAGCTGGCAGAGGAGGCTGACATTTTCCTTGGCCACACCAATGTAGATGAGCTCCACAAGATGGGTAACCACCCTGTACGTAGGATCTTTATCCATCCAGATTTCAACCCTAAAGATGAGCACAACTTCAATGGGGACATAGCCCTGCTGGAGCTGAAGAACCCAGTAACTCTGGGCCCCACACTGCTGCCCATCTGTCTCCCAGATCCTACCAACATCTCGTTCTACACACATGGGCACATGGGCTATGTGAGCGGCTTTGGTGTGGATAAAAACCGCATCTCAAGCAATTTGAAGTACGTGAGCCTACCAGCAGTTGCTCAAGAGAAGTGTCAGAGTTGGCTAGACAGAAATAAGAGAGGTATCCCTATGGTTTTCTCTGAGAACATGTTCTGTGCTGGCTTCCTTGAAGGCAAGCAGGACACCTGCCAGGGGGATAGTGGGAGCGTCTTCACGGTATTAGACAGGGAAAGTGGTCACTGGGTGGCTACGGGCATCGTTTCTTGGGGAATCGGCTGTGGCACAGGCTATGGCTTCTACACCAAGATCCTCGGCTATGTGGACTGGATCAATGGGATAATGAAGGAGGACAGGCCCTAGGCGTTGCTGTCCTACTAACTGAAGCACCATTAGCATATCAATTTCCACACACAGCAAATCATAGCCACAGCTTTTGATGATGAAGTCCCAAAGGCTTTTCAAACACGTGAAGTATGTAACCTTCATCATGAGCACTTCTGAAATCCTCCATGCTGTTTGATTGTACCATTGGCAGCTTGGAGAATGCCTTTGTGGATGTTCTGGTTCATACAAACCTTATAACCGGATGAAGCCTTAATTGTATCAGGAAATCTCATGAAAGCAAACATGTTATGGTTTGAAATGTTGACGATATCATGAGACTACTGCAGTCTACTTTTGTACTCTCTTTTGGGGGAAGGTTGCAGGGAAAAGTCTTCCTTGAAGGATGGGGTGGTTTCTGCTGAACACAATGTGCAAAGGCCCATTGGCATCAGTAAGATTCTATGAATATTAAAATACTTGCTGGATAAACCAGTTGTTTTATGGTTTTTTGTATATGTTTTTAACAACGGAATATTTCTCACCACTGAAAGCAACTTATGGACTTTATATAGGGATTGCTTTACCTACCACTGAAGTGTTTCCAGTTCTGCAATGGCCTGTGGCAGCCACTTATCTGTCCCAAAACTATCATTAGATTATCTGGTCTGAAACCCCAGATGGCTTCAAGGGATGCAAGAATAAATTGCGTGCGTGATGCCACATTCCAAAAACAGGGAAGGCAACAACCAATTTCATGGAGAAGGGACCTCAGGAAACTTTACTGATCAGAAGTTGAGGATGGATTTTTTTAATACTATATGAAATAAAGCTTTAAGTGCAGGACAGCAGCTCTAAAATGATGCTGACTTAGAGAAAAGGTAACCTCTCTTGTGTTATGGGTATTCTCTGGACTTGTCTTCTTGACTAGTTTTTCTACTGCAAAATATCCTACTGTGTTCTTATGAGTCATTGAGAGAAACAAGATATAAGTTCCTTGGTTACTAGTCCAACAATCCAATACTGTTTTGCTTGTTACATAAAACTGAAGGTGCTTGAGCTGGTTGCAGAATTCCATATGAAATCTCCCAAGAGCTGTACACATCCTCCTCACCATTTCTTTACCTCCTATAAAAACTTAGGCTGGAAGAAGAAGTCTCTGTCCAATCCACTGCTGACATTAGGGCTAACTTCAGAGCTTCAGGCAAAGTTTTCAAGAGATCTAAGGACAGTCTCTTGTGGCACTTGTTCCAGTGCTGACCCACATGCTAGGAAAAGCCCCAACTGGAAATTTAGGTATCTGAATGCAGCAGTTAGATCCCCCCCTTTGCTTCCTCCTCTTCAAGCTGAACAAACTCAGTCTTTCAGTATATGCCATCTGTACCAGTTCCCTGATCATCTCAGTGGAAGGATATCTGTGAGTGATATAGGACCTTCCAGAGCAGAAAATACCTCTAACACACATCAGGTAATATTCCTTCCCTAAATCAAGAGAAGGTAGTGTTTGGGGAGAAAAATCAAGCTTTATTTCTTTTGTAACTTAATAAAATTTGAAAAAAAAAGTAAAACCTGAGGACAGGTGAATGAAATTATTTTGAAAATGTCTGCTCTCTTCAGCTTAATTCAGAAGTCTGAAATCCTCATTGTCGGTAATGGTTGATCAGTGAGATGGAACAATCTCAAAAGAACTTTATAAATACTCTGGTAGAGAGGTGAGATACTGCAAGTTCCAGCTTGATGAAAGCTGTCAGGGTCAGAATATGATTTGACACTTGATTTAGGGAGTTTCAAGGAGAACTAGGTCTAGACTGAGAAGAAGAAAGACATCACAGACACAATAGCACACTGCACAAAAGGCAGTTTGGACATTCTTTAATGCTGTTAGATATTCTGAACAGGTCAGGAAATACATAAATCAGAAACCAGGCTCTGAACCTTCCCTGGGAAACAACCATTATTCTCTCTTGTGTTCACTGAAACCTCCCTGTCAGGTTTCAATTGGGCACAGCTAGATCTTCTCCAAGTGAGAAAATTAGGATAGAAAAAAAAAATGAAAGGAAGCAGAAGGAATCTCTTTATTCAGAATAATGTCTTCCTTTTATGCTACTATGAGTGGAAGAAGGAGAATTTCCCTTCCCAGACATGATGACAGTGAGAGAAACACTCAGCATAAACATGATGAGTTACAATCTGTTATACATTGCCCATTAGATACTCTGAGTGAAAGGAGTCAGAGCCAGCCCAAACATGCAGCCATGACATTTAGAAAGGGTGACCATGCTGAAAGGAGAAACAGCTACTTTTGCCAAGCCTCCTCATCCTCGTGCTTGCTCATGGTCTCTGCGATCCAGTCCAAGTAACGCACCACCTTGGTGTAAAGACCAAAGGTGCCGCATTTTGGCCCCCAGGAGATGAGCCCTGCGACATAGTACCGGGTGGCATTCAGAGGGTCCTGGATGGCATAGGCTCCACCACTATCCCCCTGGCAGCTGTCCTTGCCACCACCAGCACAGATCATATTGTCGGTGAATATGTAAACGACGGAATCGTCGGAGTAGTCTGGTTTCACAGATCGGCACTTGTCCATGTTCACCACAGGAATCTGGGCCTTCCAAAGATCAGCAGGGAGTCTTCCTTTCTCTCTCCGGCCCCATCCAGCAATGTAGCCCAGAGTCCCTTCTTGCAGCTCATATTCAGGTGATTTACCAGGAAGACAGATGGGTGAGATGTTTGGACCCATCTTCACAGGATCTCTCAGCTTCAGTAGCGCAATATCATTATCAAAATCGATTCTGGTTTCTGTGGGCTCCTCCTTCCAACCAGGATGGATGAATGAAGCTTCTGGGATAAGCTTTTCGGCTTCCCAATTCAGGGATTCTCTACGAACATTGATTACCCCAGCATACATGGGAGGCTTGTCATATCCCTCCAGCACATGAGCTGCAGTCATCACCCATCTGTCAGAGATGAGCACTCCACTTGCCCTGGGGTCATTGAAATACACCTGCCAGGGAAAGTTGCCCTTTTCGGCACGAGTGCCTCCAAAAATCCTTCCTGTGTCCCGGATGGGATTACTAGGCACCCCACAGACTAGAAAAAAAAAAAGAGAGAAAGAAAGATGGGAAAAAGACCAGATGGGAGAATTAGCAGTTACAAACAGGGGGTTCTTTGTTACTGTTAAAGAAGTCCCCTCCTGCCTGTGTCCTCTAAATAATTTTTGAATCTGAGTAACCATGTTTATATTTTACTCCACAGATCTTGCAATTAGTATTTACAGAGAAATCAAAGAAAATTCTAGAAAAAACACTACCAACACTCAATTTAGATTCAAAATGCTCATTCTCAAATTCAGTTTTCTGGAAAGCAGTTGTCACCCTGACAGTGTTAGGTATGTCAAAGCATGCAATTTAATTGCCTTCTACTTGACATTTTCCCTCTGCTGAATTATGCTCTTTAGATAAAGGGATTGTCTTTGAAAAAATACTTGTTTATTTTCTTAGAAATATGACACTCCTCTTTAATTTTTTTTGTGTGTGTCAGGTTTGTCACTGATGTTTTACCATTTTGCCTCTCCATTCTGTAAGTAGGTAAAATCTTAAGCAGTGGAGGATCTTATCTGTGGGTCTTCTGGGAGCAGAGATGCTCCATCCTTTTTGAGCAAAACATTCAGTAACATTTTGCAGAATGTTAATAATAAGGACATAAATAAGACCGGTCATTCTGCCATACCTAGGAAACTGATTTCTTACCACATTGCCTTATTTGCTTTGAATCCTTAGTCAGAAAATCAGAGATTAAGGAACTATAGCCAGCATATAGCTTCTAATTTGCATGAAGCAGAATTTGTTAAAGAATTTCACATAATCATAGGAAGATTAGGCTGGAAGGTATGTCTAAGTGCCTTTAGTTCAACCTAATCCTCCCTAACTGCCCTCCCCCCTGCTCTCCTAACTCCAAAGCCAGGTTACTCAGGGGCTCTGACAGGGTACTTTGACAGAAGTTACTCAGGGTAACTTCTGCTCATCTCCCAGGGTGGTGATTAACCAGCTTCTATAGACAGCAGTTCCAGTGCTCTGAGGGAGCATTTTTCCTTAGATACAATCAGAGTTTCTTTTGTTGCAACTTGAGCCTATAATTTCCTTTTATTGCTGGGTGCCACTGAGAAGAATTTGGCTTCATATTCTTTGTAGCCTCCGCTTGGACAGTAAATTCCCTGAGCTTTATCTTTCAATTTGCCTTTTTCACTGTGTACTTGTATAATCCAAATCACTATCTAAGCTGTGACTGAACTTTTAAGAGAGTTGAATTTCTTCCACCTGGATCTTGTACTTTGTCAGTCAGGATCTGGGGCTTTGAAGGAATGAACAGGCATCATGTACAACTAGGCCAAGTCATACTGCCTCCTCTATGAGGGTAAACTGAACAGTACACAGGTTTTAAACTTCTATCAGCTGGAAGTTGAGAAAAGAAAAATACAGAGATGAAAGAAGCAGTGTTCTTCATATGCTGCATGCACATACAGTATTTGGTAGTACCTGGGACACATTTTGGTAGCTTTGTTCCCATCTCTTCATTGACCCATTCTCCACTGGCTGAGCACTGATATATCTCTTGGAAAATATGAGAGAAAACAGTTCCATAAGGACACAATCAAGATGAATACAGGGTAAATAACACTACTGTATATGATATATCAACCTTCTGATTTCCAAAGCAAGTAAACATTGCTGTTGTTTCCCTACCAGATTGCTTCTATCCCCTTTTTGGGAGAAACCTCATCTAACAGATTTCTTGAGTCCTTTACTTTTCCACCAGAACTCTGTGCTACATGGGACAAAAACCTGCATGGTTCACTCACAAGGCAAATGAAGAGAGGACTTGCTAATGCATTTAAGGTCAACAGCTCAGGCATTGTTAGAGGGTATTAAACAGAGGCAACACAAAACTACTGCCTGCAACCCCACACCAGTCTTGACCTGCCCCATGATGGTGCCAGGACCATTTCTTAAGCCTTTAACAAAAGGAATGTGACTGTGTAGCAGAGGCAATGCTCACCATGCCCTTTGTTTTCCAGGGTGTAGTAGGGTGCCTCACACTGATAGCGGACAGCAGCTGTGTACAGAGGCTCGCGGAGTTCGGAGATGTATGAGGCTTGGGCGTTGTCAACAGGAGGGGGATCACCACAGTTCACAGCTGCAGAGAAGGAAAAAAGGGATCAAATACAATCAAAGGGGCACCCTCACCCAACAACATGATTATTTTGTATGACAGGGGACCACTCAGCTTCTCTAAACCCTGTACGGTCATGGGGGCTCACTTTCTCTGTCCCTTCAGCATGCTCACATCCCACCACTTCAGCACCCTCCTAATCTGGAGATGCTCTGGATCTAGAGCCTAAACACTCCATTCCAATTCCCACAATACAGACACAGGTCACTTACGAACACAGCTCAAATGGGAGTTGCTCCATGTACCATTTTCCTGACAGCTGGAGAGAAAACTTGTGATGCTATCTCGTTGCTAGGAAAGAAATCACACGATCCATGTAAGTCTCTGGACATGAAATACATCTGACACAGGTGCTCCAGTGGAGGGGCCTCAAAATATTACAGTGTCTAGAAGAGGTTTCCTCTTACTACTGCTGCGTTGAAAACTTTAGGTTCCCAAAGGTATTCAGGGCCCCTGGTGGAAATGGCCTCGAGATGCTGCTGAGCGGGCCAGAGGGAGCATATGCCTTTTTATTTCACTTACCCTCACAATTTCGTAGCCTTCCACACAGGTCACCTTCACAATGTCCTTTAAGATATACCTATCCTTCTTTGGGTCAAGAACAGAGTTGGAGATGACACTCATGGGACAGGTTACAGCTTTGAAAAGATAGGTGGAAATCAGTGATGAACTGGTTCAAGATTTACTCTCCTGCAAGCTCCCAACTTCTTTCCCTCCAGTGATTTTTTTTCCCCTAGTAAGCAGGCATACTCTTACTCAATGCTAGCAGCAGTGAACATGTTAACATGCTGTTGTGCCATGAATGTTACCTGGGACAAATCCTGTCCCTAGCTCAGCAGCAGAATGAACACATTCCCAAGCGTTTACTCACGATCCCCATAGTAGCGTATTTTCCAGCCTTTGTGCTGTGTGCTGTGGTCTGTCTGAAAGATGATGTCAAGAATGTTGCTCCCGGTTTTGATTTCAGAAGGACCTGGGAATTTGCTGCCACAATAGGGACCAAAATTCTGTTTTCCAGAGACAATCTGGGAAAATGCCAAACAAGAATAAATGAGAAATGCTAAATGTATTGAGAGAGCTATTAAAATACACACTCAATGCATAAATATTCAAATGTATTTCCACAAACTCCAAAAGACAACATAATTGAAAAAAAAGTTAAGCAGTCCCAAAGTCTTCTAAATATGAGGAGATTGATGGGAGACTCAGAGCACCCTGACTCCTAGGCTCCCTAAGCTGCACACCTACTGTTAGGCTGTCGTGGCAGATCCCATTAGAGTCTGCTGGTTCCACGTCGAAGTCCTTGCTGTGAATGGTCAGCACCACGAAGTAGCCTGGGCTAAGAGCCACCCGGTAGTCACACCGAGAGTTCTCCGGGTACTGGTTGGGATAGTTGGGACTGGCAATCTCCCCTGTTAGCTCAGTGAAGACATTTCCACTGCAGTTCACTAGGATTAAGGAAGGAACATTAGTAGGATTCAAAAAGGAAATGGTTCATGTGTGCACCTGAAAAGCTCTCCCTCTTCCACCACATTCCCAGTCTGCCCAGCTACCTGCAATAATCATGTCACAACATTGCATCTTCCCAAGAAACTGAAGCCAGGGCCACTCTCTATCCAGTTAGACAGTTTTACCTCCTTTTTATCCTCCACCTGAGATTTAGGCTTTCTTTCCTCATGCTCAGGTCCTCATATTATATTCCTTTCAACATGCACCATTTGTGATCTTGCAACTTTTTGGTTCAAGCCAAGCAGGCCCTTGGCAATTTTTGTGTCCTTACGGAACTTCCCTGTTTTGCCAGAGATTTAAAGATTCACAGATAGCAATATGCTAAGAAGGGTTTCCATCATAGTCTTTCAAGAACATCGTTCTTGAAAGTAGTAGTTTCTTAATTCTCTTGACACAGAAATAAAAATAAAATTGTTAAGAATGTGTTAATAGAAATTCCCCAAACCTTTGTCTACTGAAGTTCAGATTTGCACTGGGATGGGTTTTTTCCTCCTAAATATACCTGTCACAAATGGCTGAGAAGGTTGATAGAGTCTTCCAAGTGCAATATATCACTTGGCATAAATTAACTCTTGCTGTTGACCACAGCTCATGCACCTCTCTTACCTCCACAAGTTTTGTTGTCTTCATAGAGGAAATAATCTGGTGGACAGCTGCAGAAGTAACCTCCAATATAATTATTACAGTAATGACTGCAGGGCTCATCCACAAAATCCATGCACTCATCCAAGTCTGCAAGTGTGAAAAGATGAATCAGCCAAATTAGGAGAAGGCCCTGAGGGCAAGAGAAATTGAAGCAAACACTAGTGAACAACAAGGAAAAAGTATATTTAAGACAGTATTTGTACTGGCCATACTGGAATGCAACTCTGTCTGCTGCGATCTCTTTAAATAAGTCATTCTATAAGAAAAACCCTTCTTGTCATCTTTCTTCCCAGCCTAGACACTACAGAGATTCAGAGGAGGCTGTTTTAACCTTACCCACAGCAACATAGTAGGCAGCAAAACCAGTGAAACGCTCCTCATTGGAAAAGTCTGATTGGAATGTCACAGTGAGGGTGTTGTAAGGGACATGAAATTCCTCCACAATCCGGGAGTCAGGGGCACGATGTTTCTTCTGCCCACAAAGCACACCTTCAACATAGCCACCAGACATGATCTGCAGAAGAATTCAGAGACACCTCACCTCGCCACTGCAACATGTGGAATTACCAACACTTGAGTCTTTCAGCTTTTAGGTGCTCAAGTGCAGCTGAATGGAGCCCCTGGAAAGCCAATTTCATGATATTCATAAGACACTCGAAGAGTGCTCCCTCCTACTCGCTTCCCAGTGAAATACTTGTCTTAATTTCTCAGATACAAATTAATCCACACTATTTGCTGTTACCATCCTTTCTTCAGACTCACTTGTACAAAAATGTCCACCAAAATGCTGTATTTCAAAGCAGCCAAACCAACCATGACAGTCCACAGAGCAGCCTAACAAGCTCATTGATTTGTTGCAAAAGGACACAAGTTATTACAGAGCACACTCATCCTTCTGTCCCACCTTGGTCCTCCTCAAAGGTGTCCTAGTGCTGCACTTGACCTTACTGCCCCTTTTCACACAGAGCTACGGCAGGATAGGATGGTCTTGTTTCTGTCTGTTTGTGTGGAAGTACTTATCTTTTGTGCCTTGTGGGGCAACACAGAACAGAGATGGTTTTAAGAAATCTGTGGTGCATAGATCATAAAAAAACTGTGGTGCAAGAGAGCACAGCACTTTATTTGAGTGGCCACTATCCCTACACAGATGGATTGTTTTTAACCTCCATTCTTTCCAATCAATTTCTGCTACCAATAAATCATCTATGTCCACTCATTGATTAATTCCAAATAATTTCATGCACCAACAACTATTGTCCTAAGAAAATGGTCTTTTTACACCTATACTTCAATGGCTAGGAATACGCCTTGCAATAGAGATGTGTCAGTGATGGCTAAGAAGACTTTTCCTAATAACATGGAGAAACATGAGATGGGGGGCATAAATGGGACACTCAGTTGGCAGACAACACTCTCATGGTTACAAAGCAATTTTGAATTGATTTCATAACTGCTAGTGGAGAAATACCCTGTCATTTGGACTTCTTGGAGCTCAGAACAGGAAGGCTGTGTGTAACTCCTCTCCCAGCTCTGAGCTTTGTGCTCTAACCTGCCTTCTTGTCTTTTTCTCATTTGAGGACATGGACAGTACCTTCACAAAGTCATATTCGCAGTCCTGTGATGGCTCAAGATCCAGATGTGTGAAATAAAGGTGAATACCATATCCCAAAGGGACTTGGATTTGCCAAGTTTTGTTCACATAATTGGGATACCCCTGAGGATAATTGGGTGACAAGATCTCTCCATACATAGAGGCTGCATCAGCCCAGACAGGGAGACAGAAGAAGATCAAGGACCTGAGGAAAGAGAAGGGAAGGTGACATTGAAGTAGTGTTCTCCACTTTCATACGTGCACAGCCCCAGTGAACAAGCTAGACTTTGGCTGCACACAGCACACAGCAGAGCTCCTGGCTCCTGAGTTTCAAAGGCCAGTGCTGTGGCTGTGTGGGGCTTGTCTTTCTCCTGTAGCTTTTCACGAAGGGGTACAACCTCAGTCATGCTCTCTGCATGTCTCAGTCTCTCTAAGAGCTGGAAAAGCTGCAGGAGCTGAACGTTAGGGATCGTAAGTGCTCTTCCTTACTCATCGCCCTGCTCTGGAGGCTATTTGGCCTATAGATACATTCAGATTTGAAAATCAGTAGTCTTACAGGGAAAATACCCGATTTATAGAATGTAATTACTAATAAACCTTGAGATTTAGTAACTCACCACATCTGGAAAATGCAGTTCTTCTTTTCTGAAAACCTTCGGGAATTGGACTTTGGAGTTATGCTCTGGGACAAAAAACAGTGATTGGTTAATGTTGGCTGTGTGTCTGCGTGTCCACTAAGCAGGTTGAAGACCCTAAAACCCCACCTTGGGGAGAGTAGGTTTTGCCTGAAAAGCAAATTTATATCACTGTCCCTTCCTGCACAGAGCAAATCCAAACATCAAGAAGGGAGGCTAAGATCCATAAGGACAAAACCTCTGTCTTGGTACTCACCAGTGCTCACTCTCTCCCCTTATGACCATCAGTGACTGCAGACACCATGCTGGTGCACAGCAAATCACGACAGAGAGCACATCCCCCAGAAGTACACAATCCAGCTGTCAGACAACAACACTGGGGAATATCCTCCTTTCTCGTTTCTAATGCCTGAAAAATTTACCTTCTCTCCATAGTTCACGTCTGGTTTTCTTGTTTCTTTGTTTCGCTTTTCTTTCTCTCTTTTTTTCTTGCTGTGCGCACCCTCCTCCAAACGCACTCAAAGCTCAGTTTTGGGGGAGGGAGCTCTAATTCGCAATATCGCAGCACCCTCTATCTGTGGGATGCGGCTTCCCAGCCATCCCTCTAGCGTGAGACGCTGGTTTGAAAGCTCTCGGCAGGAAGGGGAATTCCCAGAAAGAGTTGCACAATCGTCTTGGCTGAAGTTGCCGTGGGGAGTGCACCAGTCTGGTTGTATTTTCGGGAAATCAGATGACTTTGGGGAAAAGGGAGGGGAATAGAGTTTTTGGCTGCCTCCCATCTCCTCTTCGTTCCCCTCCCTTTTTAAAGTTGGGAACAACATCCAAAGGGTGTAGAAAAGGGATGAGTCCAATGCGTCTGAATAGAAAACCCTGTTTGATCATCATGTCCAGAGATCACCTTGGTGGACCTCAGTCTTACTGCAACCTGACAGCCACAGGGCTGCTGCTACTGCTCCTCATTGGATGCTTCAGAGATCCTTTTGAGAGGAATGTTGGATTTGTCTTTACAAACAAGCTGTGGATCTGCTGGTAGATAAGACCAATGGGATGGATTCTACTGATTGATGAATGGAAGAAGATATATGCCTTTACAAACAAACTGTAGGTTTGCTGATAAATGAAATTGGATATTGAGAGATGAAAGAAGCAATAGGAAAAACTATGAATTCTATAAGAATTAAAAATTAAAAGGGAGGGTTATACATTAGAAGGGAATCTCAGGTATCAGGCATTCCGGGAAAGTCTGTACCTCTCAAGTACCTCAGCCAATAGGGAAAGAGACAGGGAAATGCGGCTGGGAAAACAGCATAAAAAGGAGGCTGCGTCCTCCAAAAATTTGAGAGATCCCAGGGGAATGACCCATGGCGTCTCCCTTTATTCGAATAAAGCATAAAGGACTCTTCTGTCTCCCTTTGGACATAAACCTCTGGTGTTTGTGGATTAATTTTCCTGACATGTTTTTAGGGGAAAAATAAAAGAAAAAGTAGTGGCCCATTCAACGTTGTGCCTCTCTGAGTCTACCAGAAGAAGTAGGAGTACATGGTTTTGCTGAGTTCAGTATGGGGACACATTTAGGACTAGGAGCACATAATTACATTTTTATTACCAAGTTAGCTTCATGGAAGAAAGAGCATGTTCATCATGTTCATGTTCATCAAACTTAGCCCTGCAGCAAGTTAGATCTAAGACTCTTGCAGAAAGGAGTTCAAAGACTTACACCAGACAGGACCCTTAGCCCAGCCAGTGCCCACAAGCCAAGACCAAAATACAAGATAAAATATCTGTCACTAATAGTCTAGAAACCCCCTCCTCCTCACAAACCAGCTGCATTGGGACTGGACTATAAATGAAAATCTAAAATTCCATTACAGCCTCTACCCTTTACAACCAGCACAGCACAGCACAGTCCAGAGCTTGTTTTAGACAGGAGAAAAAGTGCTTCAAATTTCAACGGGCCATAGGCAAAGTGCATTAGCACAGCCCATCTGAAGGAGTCCTTTATATTGTCAAGGTAGAGAAACACCTCCAGATGAATCATAACCAATTTCATTGTAGTCAGGATAAAGGCTTAGCTCGAAGAACATGCCTAGTCTGTTTTCTTTGTCAAGATGAGAATGGAAAGAGAAAGAAAACAGTGTCATCTCACTTCTGATGTCTCTTCAGAGCACAGCTTGATGTTTTGAACTGGAATTCTGAGAACAGGAAAACAGTAATGAAAGATACACAATAAATCAGAGGGAGATGCTTTCTCCTCTGAGCTGTGCAATGTAAAAACCCTGTCAGTGACTTTTCAAGCCACAATCATTTTTGAAAATGGGCATGGTGGAAATAAAATGAGTGTGAACTGATATATTATGCATGTCATTTTATTACAAGGGAGTTCTGTATTTTCATATAAATCTGACTGAACTCATCTGTAGCAGTGTGTATGAATATTAATAATTCCTTAGAAATTAATTAAGAAATATGTGTTATTAATCAATTAATTTCTATTAACTAGGAAAAAGATTGCTGAAGATAATTAAATAAAGAAATAGCTGCATTTTATCTGGTCACATATCTGCATAATGCTAACTATATAAGCAGAAGACTGGTAATATTGATATATATTTACCCTGAATATATATATAACATTTGATTGCATTTTCTTAAATCTGTATTGTTTTTTCAACTCTTAAGATGAAACAGTTAGGTAATATATTTCACAATTCTTTGCAACCATGTCAGATAACAATTTAAAAGAGGCAAAATCATGCCATTAAGGTTAATAAGTGATAACATTAAATTCACCAATGCAATATAATTCTGCTCCAAGGTGCACATATTTTCTTAAATTCCTAAATTACAAGACCACATACTACTTTTCTCAAATTACATAAGACAGCCCTTTTCTTAAAATGACTCAGAGTTCTGTAGCTGTAACCTTTCTGCCAGATGCTGTGAAGTGCAGTACTGTTCCAGGTTTCATAAAATTACTGTTTATAACAGGCTTGACTGGCTTGTCTTCCCCCAGGAAGTTGGTGGGAAAAAAAGTTTTTCCCAAGTTCTTAAGAAAAGCCACACACATCTCTATCTGGAAACACTGAGTCAGTGCATAAAAAAAAAAGAAGCATAAACATCAAAAGGGAAAACAACATGGACTGAGTGAACCAAGGGAATATAAGTAGCAGGGAACCAAGGATACAGAAGTAAGAAGTAAAATATCCTCAATTTACCAAGACCTGGGGAGTAATTTGCTTGTTTCCCATTCTGCCAATAAGAGAGTTCTGTGGGTTTCTTGCACGCTGCACTTCCCACCTCCCTCTTGTGACCCAGGCCAGTTTCGTTGCCAGTCATTAAACTGGGAGCCTTTGATAAACCCCAGGAAAATCTGGCAGTGAAGGTGTGCTCTGGCTCAGAACCATTTAATACAATTCGCTGATTTCCATCTCTGCAAACAGTACCAGGGGATTTTCACCAGTCTGCTCACCCCTTTTATTCCCTCCATCATCAAGCCTCATTGCAAAGCTTTCACCATCTCCCAGTAAAACCTGGGACTTGGGAACACTCTGCTCAGTGCACCATACCACACTGACATGCCTGCTGCCTTCTGACTTCCTTCCCCTACACCCCTGGGTGTTTCATCCATTACAGTAAAATATTCCTAAATACTTGGGCTTACTTTCACTGAATTATGGAATGGTTTGGGTTGGAGGGGACCTTAAAGGTCATCTAGTGCCAACCCCCTTGCTATAGGCAGGGACATCTTCCGCTGGACCATGGAAGGGCTCAGAGCCCCATCCAACAAGTCCTTGAACATTGTCAGGGTTGGGGCATCCACAGCTTCTCTGGACAACCTGTGACCATGCCTCACCATCGCCACAGTGCAGAATTTTCTCCTAATATCTATTTTAAACCTACTTTTCTTCAGGTTAAGGCCATTCCACCTTGTCCTATCCCTACTTGCCCTTGTAAGAAGTCCCTTTCCAGCTCTCTTGCAGCCCCTTTAGGCACTGGAAGGTGCTGTGGTGGGGAAGGACCCCTCTCTTCTTCAGGCTGAGCAGCCCCAATTCTCTCAGCTTCGAAACCGCTTGACTGTAAACTGCGGTGGCGACATTTCCGCAGCAGGAGAAGCCGCCGGTTCTCCCGGACTGAAGTCCCGTCTCGCCGGTCCCAGCGGCACCGAGAGGCGGCAGCAGAGACCGGCAGGCCCCGTGCAGTGCCGGCCCCAGGATGGATGCCGGGGGGCGGCTCTCCTGACCCACTCTGGGCGGCACCTCCTGGTCCCGGCACGGAGCGCCCGAGCCCGCCCGCCGCTGGTGACCGGGGCCGGGAACTGCAGCTCCGCCGCTCCGTGGGGCGCGGGTGGGGGAACGGAGCCGGCGGGGCCTGAGAAACGGCGTCTGACATCCCACGGGACAAGAGAAGACGCCTCAAGCTGCCAAGGTTTAGGTTGGATATTAGGAGAAATTTCTTCTCTGAGGGAGTGATCGAGCATTGGAACAGCCTGCCCAGGGAAATGGTGGGATCACCATTCCTGGAAGTGGTCAGAAAATGTGTAGATGTGGTGCTTAGGGACATGGCTTAGCAGTGGACCTGGCAGTACTGGATTAGTGGTTGGACTCAATGTTCTTAGAGGCTTTTTCCAGCCATAATTATTCTATGATTTATTTGTTCATTAATCTTCACACTGAAAAGGTGACATTATTTCAAGCATAGTATTTCTTTCCTGCCTCCAACATCCATCAAATTCCAGTTTCTCCATCTCTCTGGTTTGTCATTCACCCATTCCCGGCTTTTATTCCCCCCACTGGCTCCATGGCCACCTATTCATCCTTCTAATGAAAACTTATTTTCATGTCTTTCCCTGCCTGTTATTCCAAGCAGTCTGTCTATACTTCATCTCTTGCTAATGGTTGTTTCTCTCCCCACCCTCTCTTTGCCCTTGACAGGAGCAGACTTCTGTCATATTTAATTTTATTCTGGCTCTGGCTCTTCCAGTATCTTCCTCCTCTCCATCAGTGCTCAACCCTAAGCCCACTGCCCAGATAAACACATTGCCCCAAGTAGCCAGCTCCTCTCCCATGGCCATTTCAATCAGGATAGGCTCCTGCGCCTGCCTAGGAGAAGAGGCACTGTCAAGGCAGGGCACAACATTCCTGTTTCAGTTCTTCAGCATACAAGAAATAGTCCTGGGAGGAAAGTCTTGCAGGAGCTCTTGAAGAAGCATCTGTAGTCTTGTGGCTCTGGTGTGTGGGAAAGCTGCACGAGCCACTGGAACACAGTCAATGGAACTGGATTTACAGAAGCTTCAGCATCTGCATTCCCATTGTGCCACATCAAACTCATGTGAACCTCAAGTTTCACAAGAATACCCATGTAATGTTATGAAATCATGGTATATCTAAAGGACAGTAAATCAAGACTTTTGGCTGCAGTCCCTCCTCTCAAGAATAACACTACCCTGATTATTAAAATAATAATACTACTGAAAAGTAGTGGTACACTCATCATTAATTGACTCTCAAAACCTACTCTCAGAGCTACTGTGCTATGACTCCAAGTGACTATCAAGCATTTTATCTAAACAGGTCAAATATAGCAACATTTCAAGCAACTGGAAAC
Source organism: Toxostoma redivivum (assembly GCA_013397375.1). Taxonomy (NCBI): domain Eukaryota; kingdom Metazoa; phylum Chordata; class Aves; order Passeriformes; family Mimidae; genus Toxostoma; species Toxostoma redivivum. Next base: position 71,696 of record VXBI01002486.1, read on the forward strand.
AATCTTGCAATGGAAATTGTTAGGCAATCTCAGGATCAGATGCTGCTTCTGAAACTCTTCTCTGACAACAAAAAATTACAGAATTAAGTGGATCATTTCTTGTCAAACATGACTTGAGGAGGGACCGTCATCATGTTCACATAGAACAGATTTACTTAGGAAAGGGGCCTAAGCACCATAAAAAACACACACAACTGAATGTGGAAATGAAAGATAGATATGCCTTGAAAAGCCAGTTCTCAGACTTTGCAAAAAATTTGGCAAATTTGTTCTTGAGTTAGGTTGGACAAATACGGCAATCTGTTTGTTAAGTCTAACCTGATGGAGTTAGCTACCCAGGAGGGTGTTTTAACCCTTGCTGTACATCTTGGCCTGCCGCTCGACACCTTACACTTCCTTCAGGGGGCTTCTGAAGGAGAAGGCTGACATCTCCCCTTCTTCACACACTTCCTCACTCTCCAGTGCAAGAGAGGTGTGAACTAAATGGAAAGAGCCCAGTGGATAGGCGCCTAGAGCTTTGCTATCAAGAAAACTAGATTCATTTAGCCTGGAAAAGAGAAGGGCAAGGAGAGGCAAGGTCTTTAGCCTGGTCTCCTAAGTAAATGAGGTCTATGTGGCCATGCTGCCAGTCAGTCCCTTTCCCAGTCAGATTTGACAAGAAATGGGATCTAACAGGTGCTGGTGCTGCTGCCTAAAGGGTGGTGATAAGGAGGATGGACCAGGATAAGAAGCATGATTCAGCACTGGTTCAGGAGCCCAGAAAGGTTGGGAGCTCTCCAACCATGAAAATGTACAGCAATTACCCAGGCAATGCCCTGAGCAAATGGCTCCAGCTTTGAGTCCTGCTTGTGAGCTGCAGCTTGGATCAGAGCACTCTAGAGGCTCCTTTTTATATGAACCTTTGTGCAAGCCTGTGTTTGCCCCTTCAGCTGTTTGTCCAGCCAAGTGACCCAACAGGAAAATGGTAACACAACCAAGGGAAGAGGATCACATCCATTGCACCTGAAATTCAGCTGAGGAGAACTTGGAGTGCACACATGGACAGCTGCATGAAGGGACACACCTAAGAGAAGGCCATCCAGCAGCTGAGTTATGAGGAGTCTGTGTGGGCCCAGCTGCTGAGCAACTGGAGTCACAGAATCCCAGGATTGTTAGGGTTGGAAGGAATCTCTGGTCATCCGGTCCAATCTCCCTGCCAAGACAGGGTCTCTTAGAGCAGGTGACAGGAACGCATCCATGCAGGTTTTGAATGTCTCCAAAGAGGAATACCTCACAACCTCCCTGGGCAGCATGTTAAGTGCTCTGCCACCCTCAGCGTAAGGAAGTTCTTCTTCGTGGAGGTGGAATTTCTTATGCTTTAGTTCGTGGCCACAGCTCCTGGTCCTGCTGCTGGGCACCACTGACACCATGCCTGTGGCTGTGGCACACTGAGTCGGTGCCACAGGTGCAGGGCAAGGCACAGGTGCTGTCATAATGCCCCTATGGAAGCAGGTCCCTTTGGCCACACGAGCCAAGCACCAGGATTCTGCCCTCTGGGAGCCACTGGGCCAGTGGGACCTGGCAGAGCCGGGGAAACTCAAGCAGCGCCCTGAGCTGTAGCTGAGGCCGTGGCCGAGGCCACGACTGAAGCCAAGGCCAAAGCCACAGCCAGTAGCCAGGACCCAGAGCAAGGAAGCAGAGCTAGACTCAGACTTACACCTAGTCCCGGACCCTGACCTTGGCCGAGGCCCCAGAGCGCGGCCCAGGCGCCGCCCGCGCTCCCGCCCTCCCCGCGCGCGCCTCGTGTCCGCGAATAACCCCCGGCCCGCCCCGCCGCTCTCCTGTCCCGCC
>VXBI01002486.1:73575-122757 GCA_013397375.1 Toxostoma redivivum
CTCCGCTCTCACCGTGGGAACGGGCGACCCCGCCACCGCCGTGCCGCGCTGCGCGGGGGCCGGGCATCGTGTTGCCCGCGCGGAGCTGCACCTGTGCCAGCGCCGCCGCGCCAGGCCACGTGTGCGCGCCGAGCCGGCGGGCGGGATCCCGCCGCCACCGGCACCGCCCGTCCAGCCCCGGCGGCTCGCGAAGGGCCCCGCAGCAGCTGCCCGGGGCGAGCCCCCGACCCTCCCCGCGCGGAGAGGGGGCACGCCCTGTTTCCCCGCGGGAGGTCGGGGTGCGGTCCGGGCAGGCCGCCTGTGGAAGCGGGGCCGGGAGGCGCCCGGGGTGCCTGCGAGAGACCCGGTTTGGGTCCGTGTCCCGGGCATAGGAACTTTGTTTGCGATTGTCCCGTGAGTGCCCGGTGATGCGTGTGCATCCAGTGCCCCGCGAGCGTGTGTCCGAAGGGCTGTCCCCTCGGGAATTCCGCAGCCCCTCAGGTGTTGTCCCGTCCGAGTGCAGAGACGTCCCTGCCCGGGGACATCACCCATGTCTGCGGCCGTGGTGGCACTGTGAAGAAGTGGCGTGTCATCGGGAACACTGCCGGGTAGGGTGGGCAAAACCTCCCAGCTCAGTGCCAGGAGAAGTGGAGGGATGTCCTGGGCTCCACCTGCAGCCCGAAGCGTGTTGCAAAACACGGAGCCTGCGCTTATGTAAACATGGGATACTTGAGTTCCATGCGAAATGGTTAAGGCAGGGCTGGAGTTGTCATGTGGGCTGGCGTTTGAGGGGGAGGTTGTAGCTCCCAAAACATTAATTCAAGTGTATGTATACATGCTATCTGTGTAAATCTCTGCAGATGCTCAGGGAAACTTTGGGTTGTGAAAGCATTTGGTGGTGTAGTCACCTAGCAGAAAGGGAATACAAGCTTTCCTCTGAACCTGAAAGTATATTTGAAGTGATACAGCCACTACTGTGTCATCTGTCAAAATAAAGTTGCTTCGGCTAACTAAAAGTACAATATTTTTAAAGGAAATGCAAGCAAGAAAAACTGTGTCACTTCATCACCATGGTCTGCACCAGCCTTATTTCTGCCTGACTTAGTTTATGATGTGTGAGATCAAACTGAGCAAAACATTCTTCCTGTGAAGGGTAGATACAGGAGACTGAACTGACTATCGTTTTGAACTCAATGTAGACGTTTGTTAAACCAAACTTCTATAAAGAAAAAAAATGAAGTAATAGAAAATACACAGGATATACACACAAGTCAGCATTAATTAGTCTTGCAGCTCCCCACTGCTGAATGAGAAAAGCCCTGCTTGCCTTTCTCCCACATCTTTCTCTGGTCCTTTAATTGCCATCTGACTGAATTTACTTGCTTGGCAGAAACCTAAACCAGAAGAAGCAGATAGTTCACTATGAGGTTAGTCACCTGGATCAACCAAGGGACCAGTCTAACAGGTGCTGATGCAGAACAGGTCCTAGAAAGCATGTGTGGAGGCAGCCACAGCAGAGAGTTGGCTCTGCAGAATGCATCTTGATCATACTCTCTGAGTAGCTTCTTGCTAGCCATAAGCTGGGATATGACATTGGGAGAGTGTTTCCTGTTCAGCATCTTATGGGTGAGCAGCACCACTTCTTTGAAATGACCAGCAGATAATTATTGTCCTAATGATGATAAGAGCTGCCTGCTGCAGACAGTAGATTAAGGAAGTGTGAGACTCCTGTGTGCTGATACAAATATTCCATGTGTAGTGTTGACAATAAGCCACTGAGACAGCACAGTGTCCCTTCCCAAGGTAGGCCACTATCTGTTTTGCATAGTCTCAATGGATCTTTAGAATTTGTATTAAAATTCTTGGCATCAGGGTCCAGAAAACTACTCACATCTCTCCCCTGCATGCCTCAAATGGATAAACCAAACCAGGAGGCTGGAGCTGCACTTTTCCCTGTCCTTTCTCCCTAGCTCAGTATCTTTTAATTAGATGCAGTGGAAAGCATAACTTCAGACAGGGGATGCAAAACAGCCTTGCCTGCAGTTTGGCACTCTTGCAGGTCATGTGGGTTGAACCACTCAGGCAGAGGGGACTGTCTCCAGCTCTCCTGCTTAATGGATGGGTAAGCACTGGGTGGTAAAGCATTATACCTATACCATTAATTTAAAAGGAAGGGCCAAACACTACTCCAGAGCATAAGAGGAGAGAGAGAGGAGTTCCTTAACCTTGCACAAAGAAATGTTCATTTAATTGTAGCTTAGTTTTCAATCCTTTTAATCTCATTGGTAATGCAATTAGTGCTGATGACCACTTTATAGGATGGCATGGGGTATAAATGAAAGGCATTTCTAAAAGCTGGAAGCGGCATTAGGACAGAAAAAGTATGGCCTTTCCTTCACTTCCTTCATTTCAGGTGTTTACATAGATTCAGGAAGAAAACTGTTTTTGTTGGCTGCAGCTAATACTGCTGAATTATTTCAGAACAAGGCCATGAGGGTGAAGCATGGTTCCAAAGATGGACTAAAAAGTTGTTGCTTATTTCTTCCTCTGTGATGCAGTTTCCCATCTACACTGTGCAGTTTTACTGTGACAACAGTTTCTAGGGTTTCACTTGCAGAAGATCACCACAAACCAGTAAAAATAGTCTTCTGAAAAAGGAAGAATCACAAAGGACTTTTCGACTTCTTACATTAATTTTTGAAGAAAGCTAAATTATTGTTGAAAAAATAGTCTGTATTTACTGTCTTAATTCAGAATAAGTGTTTGCTTAGCAGTGATCTGAAATTACCAAAGGAGGTCATTTAAAACTGTTGGCATTCTGACATGACTGAAAAAAAATTAAATACAGGAGAGAAAAAGAGAAGGAGAAAGGAGGAAGGAAGAACATTCAAGAACTAAAACTAGAGTAGTCCTAAAGAGCACCATGCTGTTTCAGTGAACAAGTAACAGCACATTGCTGAGCAAATTATGGGCATTTTAGTAACAGCTTTGTATTTAAACCAGAGACAGGCTTATACATGCTGCAATTTTGAAGCAGAGAATACAGCTAGAATAGAGTCCCTTACCTGGATTGTACAAGATGAAAAACTTACTGCAGACTTACCCACGTGAAAATTTGCATAGACAACCTTTGAAGAAATTAATCTTGCAATTTGACAGCAGTACCAACAGCAAGAATACCTGAAGCACTGTTCTGGACCCTGTCACAAGAAAAAATGTGCTATGTCAGTACACTAATGTCTGGCAATCATATGAGAATGTCTTTGAGAGATGAACTCTAGCTTGCACTCTTCAGTAGGTCCAGGGCCCAGTGTTCCCACTGGAGCTTCTCCGGTGGTGTGAAGGACATAACTGTGCTGCTGCTCCTGTCCTCATATGAGAGGGGACAGATTTCTTTCCTGCTGTCACTGCTCAAAGCGCAAGCCAGGATACAGAAGGCCGTATGGCACTGTGTATTTAATACTTTGTTGCTTGTGTTTCTTGCATGGCTGTATGATCCCAAAGAATTAAAGCTGTTTATCTGACCATAATATTACACAATGCCTTGCGAGCTACCTGCACAATATGGAGGGAGGCCAACATGCTATTTAGAGCCCTGAGCCAGAAATGACCTGGCTGGTTTGCCCAGACCTGTCAGGAAAAGCAATGGAAAGTGTTCCTTCATCCATAGACATAGCGGGGACCTGCAGAATGTAACATTCTTACTCGGTGGGTGCCAGAAACCTGCTGCTTCACTCGCAAGTTGTCCTATCTCCTCCTCTTCTACCTCTCATCAAGTTTTTTATATGCTCTGCTTCATGCTCTCTGCATCCTGAAGATTTTTAGGCTCAGTGAAATTCTTCTTGTGGTCACCCAGAGCTGCTGGCTTATGCCAAATCAAGTTCCCAGCTGGTCAGCCAAGCAGGAACCTTACTGCAGGGCCTATGAACAACTGATTCTGATGGGTAAGAGACGGGAAGAATTTTAAGAGGCAGAGCACTGTCCTGTCATAAAACCAGCCCTGTCACAGAACACTCATGTGTTGCCTTGTTTAAACCCCTAACTTCAAATACATCTTATTCCTTAAATAATAAAAAAATAGAGGGAGTTGAGTAATGCTACACACTGCCTGTGTCTACATTAGCAAGAAATATAGAGCAGACTTGTCAGTGGGTTTCGAGCATTTGCTTTGGATTTGCCTCAGTCAGGTCACACACACTGAGCACCCATTGATTGGAGTGTGTTTTCAGTTCGGTTTTGTGTGAAGACAGCCATGTTCTCATGCTTTTAGACAGTTTTGTTATGCAAGCTAAAGCACCATAAGTGGACTTTCAAGGTAAACTCCTGAACTGAATTAAAATACTCATGTTTATGCACCCAGTGTTAAACAAGGTGTGGCACTTTTGCAGTGTTAGGAGCAGAAAGGAATAACTTTGAAGTCAAAATATTAGGTAAGGCTGATATTTTAACACTTTCTCCCCCGTTGCCCCCTTCCTTATAGTTTTAGCATTCTTATAAAAGAATTGAGACAATTGCCCTGCTGGATATTAACAAAGGAGAAGTTAAATGTTCAGCAAAAGGGAGAAGAGGAAAAATAGAGGTACTGGCTTGAAGATGAGATAGAGCTAGTGCATATAAAAGGGGAAATAAAGGGAGCAGAGATGAAAAGAATGTTTCTGCTGTTCTTATTTGCAGCTTTATCTCTGGAAAAAGAGAGGCATCTTAATCACCTAGTCCAGAAGATGGCAAACTTGACAGCACTATTTTTGCTTGGGATTAGTAGAACTTTTCTCCTGCTAATCCACCTTCCTGATGATTTAACTCCTTTTGCACAATTAGATTCTTGTATCTGTGGACAACCTGGGCTTTGTGCAGTGGCCCATTATTCTCCCAAATGACTGGCCAAGAAGCTGAGCTTGTCCTTTCCTTCCATCTCCGTGGTTCTCTTAACCAGAGATCGTCCTCTTGTTCCTGTGAAGTAAAAAAAAAAAAAATCATCTCAATTGCTAATTCCATTCTATAGAAAGTGTGTCTAGAGGCAAAATCCAGCTCTATGTGCAGGCTGTTTTTCAGCTCTGTGATGCACAGGGAAGAATGAGTTTGGATCAGAGGTTCCCTGCTGTTTTCTCCAGGAGTCTTTCAGGCGCCTTCCCGCCTCGGTCCATTCTGCTTAGGGAGCCGTGAAAGAGGAGTTTGGCAGAATGGGAGCTGCTGGGCAGAGCCTCTTGGCAGCAAGGAGCAGGGACTCTTGTCCTGTTGCTCTGAATGGCAGAAGCAAAGCAGTGCAGCGTCCTGCTGCTGGCATATCCAAAGGTGACATCCAGCTTGCCAGAAGGCAACCATAACTCCAAAAGCTTCTGTGCTAATTCAGGCTGCTTCAGGGACATGGTAGTGGGGCACAAGTACTGATGTTATGAGCAGAAATTGTTTGTTTTTTAATAGATAGTTTATGAGAGTTCAAAAGGGCACAAGCCACATCAGAATGACCATTGCTATCCCGTATCCGCTGCAAGTTTGGGGGTTAAAGTTTGTATCTGCAGCATGCAACTGGCCCAGTTATCTCATTTATCATTATCTCACGCAGCAAAACTGTAGGTCAATTGCAGTCCAGAGTATTTGCAAGTTACTCTGGATATCAGAAGAATTTAGGCTGATGTGACTTTTGAACTGGAACAACTGCCACGTAGTGCAAGACCAGGCTTTAAGTTTCTACTTTCTAAAAACATGGATGCAGTCTGTATTATTAGTAACTCTCTATTTGCAAGGGTTCATAATTCTCTTCAGAGCAGCATTACCCAAACCATGACGTGATCTCCTGCGTAGAACTAAAAGGGAGCATGGCTGACTAGTGAGACAGGTCTCTGAAAGATTTGGAACACTCATTACATTATAGTATTCAGTCATACTTTAATTATGTCTATAGAAATGGCTAGAGGGAAAAAATTTGGAAGAAATCAACTGTTTTGCAAAATAGTAGTGATTTGTAAGAGAGTGGGAGACCTTTTAAAACGAAGGTTTGAAACTGTGCATATTGATGAACAGCAATAACTTGTGCTTTGCCTGTATTTCTGATCTGATTTTCCCCGCTTTGCTCAGAACGGGGAAACATTTTTCCACAGTAAAACTCAGCTTTTTAACTTCTGATCTAATCTTAGAGTAAAACTTAGTATTTTTTACCACTTTCCATTTCTCAAAGCCAGTTCTTCCTATGTTTATTAAACTTCAGCAGGAAGATTGGCTTGTGATCAAAGAATTCCCATTTGTATGTTTCTGAGTAAAAGATCAGTAGAAAATACTACTTTTTTTTTTTTTTTAATCATGTGAATTGCTCTAATTCTTTGAGTTACTCCTGTATCCCCAGAGAGCCCATGTGATGAACTCTCTTTGCCAATTCCCTCTTTCCCCCTCAGCTGGTGTTCAGGCCAGCAGTGGGGAGAGAATGGGACAGAAGTGAGCTGTGTAAAAAGCATGGAAGAGCGCGAAGGGTGAGGGATGGCTTGGATAAGGCATTTTGTTGGGGAGTTTGGAACCACTGTTTTGGAAGGAGAGCAGGCTGGATGTGCAGGAGGGAAGTTGCCAGGCTCTGGGACTGGAGAGCCCTGGTATGTGGGGCTGGCCAGAAAGCAGCCTGTGGTGTGGAAACCAGTGTGGGACACAAAAGGAGGAAGGAACAGTAACAAGGAGGCACGGAAAACCGAAAGATGGATGGCAGGAGGCTGAGGAAACGGGGAGCAGCAGCGCAGTTTCAGGAGGCAGCAGGTGCACATCTGGATGGAGTAGAACATGAGCCCAAAAGGATCTAAAGAAGAGCCCAAAAGTCCCCAACTCCAGGACTCCCTCCCAAGGGATTTGCAGGGATGGAGAGAGCCTTAAAATGGCTCCAGCCTGTTAGCACTGACAGACTGCCAGACATGTATTCAAATAATATGACAGAGTTTCTCATTTCCTCTCACAGTAGTGACTAGACTTGGCCTTGCTTACTGGAAGCCTTCCATCCAGCATACACTTCTCAGCAGAATGTGCATTTCATCACCTTTTATTACTGCTCCATATAAACCATGACCACCTCCTGCTACTACTACTCCATTAGTGCAGGTAGCAGAGCTCCATCCACTGCTCCTCATTTCAGCTAGGATGATAAGTAGTGTGGATGCCAGAATTTCCCCTTTTTTTGAGCAGGGCAAGAGAACAGGCAGGCTTGCAAAGTAGAGCAATAAAGTTACAAAATGCCAAAATTAAAGTGACTTCTGGTATCCCAGTTCAGCACTTCATGCACATGCCTTTAGAAACACTAATTGCAACGCTTCCTGTGCCACTGTGTATTAAGACATATTATATTTACTGTCTGATATGTGGCAATGTTTATTGCATGCTTTGTGAAACTCACCTAGACAACAGAATTTAATTGAATCCTGGTGTTCTGTGTGACGCTTCTCACTGTACTACCAGAGTGCTTCACAAATGTTTGCTTCTCACTTGAGCCACACATGAATAATCTGGAGGCATTCCTAACTTAGACTAGGAGTTACCTCACAGAAAATGCAAGAAAAAAACCCTTCTACTTAGCTGCTCCACATGAAATGCTTCTGACTGATTTTTTTTTTCCAAAAATACCACATGCGTAGTACCAGTGGATTTTAGTTACAGCTCTGTGTACCCAGTAGTTCACAAATCAGATACAAATCTGAAGTTGCAGAGTTAGAAAAGCAAGAGTATCTTACTGGAGGTCACCTGAGGAGCTCTGAAATTAAAGCTGGAAGAACTCATTGAGGTGGGAGTGGGACTGAGGTTTTTTGGACATTGTAATGGTATTAACCATAAAGTTTTTCCCTTCCCCCACCTTTTTTTTTTTAATCTAGCTTCTTGCCATGTTCATTGTATTTGTCACAGAATTTGGAAATGAATCAGGCTAAAGTGTGATTCATGTATTTTAGCATTATCCATCTCATATATTGAATGAGGCCTGAAACTGTAATCCTGTTATTTTTTGCACTTCAATGTCAGTTTTGCTATAATTATGTTTCTGTTAAAGTATTTTCTTCTGTACAGAGTAATTAATCTGGAGTCTGTCTCCCAAGATCCAAATACAGCATCAGGAATTGACACCATTGCCTGTGTTGATAATGTATCATGTAAAGTACATGTTCTTAATGACATGTTCGAGAAGGCTGTAGTTTGGTTCATGACAAATACTTGTCTAACCTTATTTACAACTCTTCCTTTTTTTTTTTCCCTCTCTACTCAGGATATCCTTTTGCCTTGTTCCAGCGTTATTTCCTCTTCCAGAAGGAGGCCTACCTCATTCATCTCTACAATGTGTTCACAGGACTCTCAATTGCTTACTTCAATTTTGGTAAGATGAGTTTAGGAAGAGAGAGCTTCCTGGCCCAGGGCATGCTGTGATTTGGGAGGACCTATAAATGTGATTTCTATTTCTTATCTCTCTCTTTATTTTCCCTGCCCACAGGGATGCAGTTTTTTCATTCCCTGATATGTGTCCTAATCCAGTTCCTCATACTGAGACTAATGGGTCGCACAATCACTGCCGTCATCACCACCTTCCTCTTTCAAATGGTAAACTCTCTTTCTTATTCCCTGGGTTTGTAGAAGGGAGGCCTCTGTTCAGTTTTGCACTTCACTAGCAACTGTGGGTGGAAAAGTGGAGGCAGATCAAAACCAGCTGGAGGCATTAGTTTGAATAACCCAAACAATGGTTTCTTTCAGACATACCTTATGGCTGGATATTACTTCACAGCCACAGAGCATTATGACATCAAGTGGACAATGCCACATTGTGTCTTGACACTTAAGTTGATTGGTGAGTGACACTTCTCTTCTCTCTCTTGCACTCTGCAAGCTGTGCCCATCCCAGGGCTTCAAGTCACTGTTTCTCACCTCTAGGTCTGGCCATTGATTACTATGATGGAGGAAAAGATACGGTGAGTTAGACACCATTTCTCCGTCATTCCATGCTGTCCCAGTGAGCTAGAGATCAGAAAATCAAGTTCAAAGGATGTGAGTTAGCAAGCTGCATTGCTAGGTAAAAGCCACAGCTGAGAGGGGAGCCTCTGTGAGTGTTTGAGAGCACTGAATTCTAGAGTGGAAAGAAATAATTTGGAACAGAGACAGTAGTGATTAGAGATGGACAGAAATTGTTTCAGTTATGTCCGAATATTACTCTGCACCCTTCCAAATTCCCCACCATCTCCTTCCCCCAAATCTACTGCTTTAGATTCCCAATCCCTGATGCTCTGTGTCTTGTGGGTAGTGTACCTTTAAATTGAATACAGTCAGTACTGGATCTCAGTTCCCATCTTCCTTTCCTTTGATTAGTCTTACCATGTCCTTGTCAGTGGTTGCCCTTTACCATTTGTTAGGACCCTGTTTTTAGCTCAGATGAAACAGAGGTTGCACAGCACAGCTTGTGGGAGAGGGCACTACACATGCTGCAGTCCCTCAATCCTGGTTCAAGTACCTGCATTCCCCATCTCCTGTTTGAGGCCTGATAAAAGACTGTAGAATCCATGGAATCACTGCTGACTGCAGGAAAATGGGGTCAAGCTGAAACTTCCTGAGCTGAACCTTCAAGTATTTAAAGACAGTTTTTGCATCAAGAAGTAGGAATTGTAGCACGATAAGGTCTTGGGAAAGTACATGAAATTGCAATCGGGGACTGGAATAGAGCTCCTACTGTGCCTACTCTGCTGCCAGGGATGCCTGTCAGTAGATCCCTTCCATAGGGATCTTCTAAGAAGTTTGGAACTTATTTGGGAATAAAGACCTGTACAACTGGTCTCAACCATCAGATCTTGTTGCTGTTTGAAGAGGGTGGGCATAGAGAGGGCTAGGGAGAGGAATGGACATAAAGTACAAAATGTGAAGTTCCATGTCCAAGGGGAGCAAGAGCTGAACTCAGTAAGAAGGCAGGGTGAGCACATAACATCCAGAGCTAGTATGCAACCCCTGGGATGATGTTAATGCCACTCCCTTTGGTGCAGGAGTTCCTGACCCCTGAGCAGCGGCGATTTGCTGTTCGGGGGATTCCTACCTTGCTGGAGGTCTCAGGATTCTCCTATTTCTATGGTGCCTTCATGGTTGGGCCTCAGTTCTCCATGACAGACTATCAGAAACTGGCAAGGGGTGAGATGACTGACGTTCCAGGCCAGAGACCCAATAGGTAATACAAAGCTGCTTGGCTTCTCCCCTTCCTATGGTCCTAGAATGCGGAATCCTCCATGTTCCCTGCAGCAGACTGCCTTCTTACCTGGTACTTTGATCAGAAGTGATTTATGAGACAAGGCAGTCTTTCAAAAGTTGCTTGTAACTCTGCTTAATGTCCCAGCATAGTTCCAGGGCATGAACATTAACAGCCATTTGACATCTCTAGAACAGACTCGGTTCCAGCCTGGTGATGTTTGCATCCCAGCTTCCAAATGGAGGCAGCTGCTGCAGTGGAATGTTGTGACTCCCTATTGTTGTCTCCCCTACCTCCTCCTCTCCATCCATGCTTTTAAAACTATGAATTTGATAGTCTTTTTCCAAGGCATTTCTTTGACCTTCATATTTTTCTTTCTCAGTTTTGTGCCTGCTCTCAAGCGCCTGGGCCTGGGTTTCTTGTTTCTGGTAACCTACACCTTGTCTAGTCTGTACATCTCTGATGAATACCTCACCTCAGATGACTATATGGTATGTATTCACTTGGCTTTGTGGGGTGTGGAAATATTCCACTTCTCTGGTGGGACTGCATCTAGAAGAGTGGAATTATTTTTTTATTTCTTTCTTTATTTTTGCCTCAATTTAAAAATAAGTCGGCAGCTAGTGATAAGCTTTTCCACAGCTGATTTGGCCTTACCACCTGTGCTGTGGATTCCATCTGATGCAGAACAGGCATGTATTAAGCAGAACTGAAACAGATGAAAACTTTTACAAGTATATAATTGATTTTAAATGCTAGCTGGTTTTGGAAACCTAACATATGTATTTTATGACCTTTTAATGTTTTCCATTTAACCATTATGTGCAAAGAATTTCACTAGAGTAACTTGTAAGGCTTACCATAATCTTGGAGGTTCTTGGAAAACTCCTAACAAATAACTCCTACCGGCAGATTATCAGCAAGCATTTTGATTATGCTAATCCCAGAGTCTTCCCAAACTCTTACCTATTTCAGTACAGCCAAATATTACCAAAGGAAGAAGAATGATGTGTAAGTTTGCATAAGCCTGGCAGCCTAGCCCATATGTCATAACACATTACATCAGATTAAAACAAAAGACGGTAATGAGAATCCCATTTACCTTGTGTCATTATGGCCACTCAACTCCAGTTTTTATTTTTACTCTGTTTCACTCTTCTCTCTGCAGGAGAAGCCTTTCTGGTTCCGTTGTGGTTACATATTGATCTGGGGCAAAATAATACTCTACAAATATGTAACTTGCTGGCTTGTTACGGTGAGTCTAGATGTTGTTCCAGAAGCAAAAGACAAATTAATAAAGGTTCAAGCCTCTTGGACTTAGTACTAAAAGGAAGAAATCCAAATATCTGGAGATCAGTGCAGGTCAGTTCAGCTTGCTTTAAGTTAGCAAAGGCTAGCTAACTAAGAGGCACTTTTTAATCCATTTCTTCCATCTCTACTGATGCTCTCAACACAGTGAGAGTCAGCACTTCCTTAGCTCTGCTTCTCCAGCAAAAAAAAGGGCAATATTTTCATCTTACCTTTCTTGTGCATTTTTTGATAGGAAGGTGTCTGCATCCTTGTTGGTCTGGGGTACAATGGGAAAGACCAGAATGGAAAGCCTTTGTGGAATGCCTGTGCCAACATGAAGGTCTGGCTGTATGAGACAACACCTTTATTCACAGGGACCATTGCTTCTTTCAACATCAACACCAATGCTTGGGTGGCCCGGTGAGCAGGACGAAATTCTCCTCCTTTAACGTGTCAGTTCTGTTATGTCAGCAGAACCAAGACCTTAGGCTAAGTGGGAGCATTAGAGGAAGAATCTGCCAGTTTTCAGTTTGAGCACCTTTTCCCATGTTTTGCTGCTGTGCCCTTAGAAACAGGTTATTGGGTTACTGGGTTAGAGAGATCTTTTAATTCACCTGGAAGGGCAGTTCATTAATGAAGGCAAGCAGTTGATGACAGCAGAGACTAGAACGGGACTACAGAGAGCCCTTGGGGCTGCCTGCCTGCTCAGCCAGCCATAGAGCTGCTCTGACAGCTGCTTCCTGCATCATGGCCCTTGGTGCACCCCATGCCAAACTCAGATAGATTTTGGCTCAGCACTTGCTGGGACACATAGCTAAATTATATGTAATGACCCCCTTCTTCCCCTTAGAGCTGGGAATTCTTGAAGACTCTTTTGATGTAAGTTTTGTCCTTGTCATGCTGTTCCTGCCACCACGGGTCATGCAAAGGCATCAGGTCCCCTGGGCCCTTCATCCCTAACACAGCTGGGGAGGGCAGATAATAACCTGGAAGCATTTTGTTTCTTTTCTGCTCTAGCTACATCTTCAAGCGATTGAAGTTCCTAGGCAACAAACTGCTGTCACAGGCACTGGCCCTGTTCTTCCTGGCCATTTGGCATGGGCTGCACTCTGGCTACCTGGTGTGCTTTCAGATGGAGTTGCTTATAGTCATCGTGGAAAGACAGGTGCGCTTTGTCTGACTTACCAGAATGGGGGGGGCCTGTGTTAGCCTCTCCCCTGAGCCTGGAAAGTGCCATGCTGAAGGCTTTACTTGCATTAAATATGAGAAATAGCTGCTGCTCACTTTGGAATTGGTTTTCAAGCATGGCAGGATTTTGTTCTCAAGAATTCAGTAGGTTGCTGCTTTCTGCCTGGGCAAACCATAAATACATTGCAGAAGCTGACAGGGAGAGAAGTAGAAAACTTGGCATATGAGCAGAGGGCAGCTGAAGTGCTTGGCAGCTGGAAAGATTGGAGGACAAACACATGAGCTGAATGCCTGTTAATCTCCTAGTACTGAGAGAACAATATTCCTTTTTAAAATGTGTTTTCTTAATTCAAACTTTGGCCAGGACAGGGTATTTAGCTACTTTTTTAGACTAGCTGCTTACTAATATACATTTTACACAGCTGGATACAGAACTTTGGTCCCAGGACCTCCAACTGTTGAGAATTCTGGTTTTTTTTTCTTTAAATTAGGTCATGAACCTTGTTCGGGACAGTCCTGCCCTAAGCACTCTGGCCTCCATCACAGTCTTGCGGCCCATCTTCTATGTGCTGCAGCAGACTAACCACTGGATGTTTATGGGTTACTCCCTGGTGCCATTTTGCCTTTTCACCTGGGACAAATGGATGAAGGTATTTAGTAGCCACAGACAAGCCCATATGGTCAACCCTGTTCCCTCCATCGCCTCCCCTGTGTTCTTGGCTTAAAGCTGGTTGCTGATCCCCAACCCTGCCTTTCTCTTTACAGGTGTACAGGTCTATTTATTTCTTTGGCCACGTGTTGTTCTTCACCTTACTGCTGGTGTTGCCTTACATTCGCAGATTAATTGTGCCACGAAAAGAAAAGCTAAAAAGAGCAGAATAAGGGCCAAAAGGTAAGGCTGTATGAGGTAGAGACCACAAGGTAAAATGGGGCAGCAATGCTGCAGCCTAAGGCAAAAGGCAAATATCAAATCAACCAAATCAAATCCAGGGCTCCTTTGTTTTCCAGATTGTACCACCTGTGCATTCATAGGAGTTGATTTAACACTCCGGAAGCAAAGCACCACCTGCCAAGTTTGCTGTGTTGAAGTATGACTATTTTTCAACGCAAGGAGGGGGAAGGAGAAAGCACAGGGTCAGAGACCTGAAAGGAGGAGATCCGAGCGAGCCTCCTTGAGACCCTCCACCTTCTGTCTGTTGCCTTATCTCTGCCGCCCCACGGCCGGCACTCGTCTCTCCGCTGATACCAGATGATTGTACCACACTCACGGCAGGTGCTGCGTTGGATTGGAGCCACCTTCTGACTTTTCTACGTTTGTCATCTAAGATAAAAATTGCTCCTGATCTTTTTAACATCAGCTTCAGCTCCTTTCCTCTTGGGTACCTCGGTGTGGGAGTGTGAACTGTCACATGCCACCAAGCAAGGCAATTCTACAGGACAGAGTGACATCAGGGTGAGCAGGGCACAGCTAAGAATTCCAGTTCTGGGACAAATTTGGGCCAAGTCCCTGCTATAAGGGGATCCAGGCAGCCCACATATGAAAAATGAGAAAGTAAAATTCACAAGCACTTTTTAATCAAAAAAGTTACCTTTAATAGGAAAAAGGGTCAGTGGGGCAGTCCATTTAAAGTCTCATTGCTTCAGAAGCTGCAAGGACGATGTTGAAGTGTTTTCCAGGAGCCCAAAGTTGCACCAGATCCACACCCAAGTTAAAGAGCCTTTCCAGAATGTGAAGTCACTGTACACAAGTCCATCATGACAGCAGTAGCAGCAGCAGCTCATACTACTCCCCACACTTCCTCAAAGGCAGTAGTAATTTTAGCACACGTCAGGGCAGCAGAAAGGGGATAGTTGCTGATGGAGACCATCTTTTCTGTGTAGTCAACATTGACCTGGGAGAAGAAGGGGAGAAAAAATAGAAAAAAACAAAAACAAAAAAAACCCCAAAGTTGCAAAAAGTTTTCACTAAGTCCCATCTCTATTAGCACAAGAAAGGCAACGAGCCACTGGAGAGAGTCCAGCAGAGGCTAGAAAGATTACTAGGACACAGAACCATCTCTTATGAGGAGAGACTGCAGGGTAGAGAAGACTGAGGGGATCTCATTAATGTGCATAAATATTTCAAGGGTGGGCGCCAAGAGGATGGTGCCAGATTCTTTTGGTGCCCGGGGACAGAGCGAAGAGCAGTGGCCATAAACTAAAACACAATAAGTTTCACCTCAATAGGAGGAAGAACTTTACACTGAGGGTGGCAGAGCACTGGAACAGGTTGTCCAGGGAGGTTGTGGAGTCTCCCTCTCTGGAGACACTCAAAGTCCATCTGGACGTATTCCTGTGTCACGTGCTCCAGGCGACCCTGCCTTGGCAGGGGGCTGGACTGGATGATCTCCAGAGATTCCTTCCAACCCTAACAACTGCAGAGGCACAGTATTTCCTCAACAGGGAAGCTGCTAGCCTTCACTAATGCCCTCGCCCTTGGGAAGGGGAACAGTCCCAAGTGTTGCAGTTTTGGGCCTTTTTTTGACAAGCATACAGGGAAGAATGGGGGGCTGGGTGGAGGGGAAATCAAGCCAAAAAAAGGGCAGATAAAACCTCCATACTCAGAACCAGACTGAAACCTTTTTACGTTCCCAGATAAGGGATACACACACTTACCGACCCATGGGCAAAAGCTCCCACCACAATGACAACTGGCTCTGCTGCAGGAACCAGCTCACGCAGATCTGACACCTGTGACACTGCAAAAGAGGTACCAATCTTCGTGCAGCCCACGGGCAGATGGTCGCTGACTGGATTTTTAATCACCTACAGAAAACAGAAAGTTAATGGGGTGTAGCGGTAACAGACTCTGACATATAGCTAGATCCATTGTTTGCTAAAAGCAACAAACAAAAAATTCATCAGCTGGTTGCAGGCTGCATCAGGAACTCATAACTGGTGCATCTGGAGCAATCCATCCTCATTGTCCATGGTATTTACAAAATACAGTGGTGGTGTCATTCCACAACCAACATTACATACAAAATTCAGCATCATAGACTGTCCTTGTCCAAAAATCAAATCTCTTTAAGGTTGCCCTGTCCTCCTGATTACCCACCAAGTACACCCAGGTCCTTGAGCAAAAGCAATCCCAGATGGGTTGAGGCTCAGTAATCACAGATATGCCCAGGATGCGGTTGATGTATAGGTAGAAGTCTTGGCTGTGGGGAGCACTAGAACAAGTAGCAGAGCTCCCCATTACCAGCAGTGCAATTCCTGAATAATCCAAAATTGGAAAAGTCCACAAGATCTTCTCCAAGTGACAGTAGGCAATATGGAATAGCCAGGAGAAGCTGAGGTACAGCACTGCTCCCAGGAAGAGCATCCCAAACAACACCTTCTCCTGCAAGGAAGCCATGAAGTACACATTGGGCAGCATGGTCAGGATCCCCAGGCAGAAGGGCAGAACAAACCCCGGTAGGTGTGTCCAGATGTTGCCAGTCTCATTGTGTATCTGGAAGATGCTCTTGAAACAGGCACAGAAGGAAGGCATGGAGGATCTATATTCCCCTTTAGGCTACTCTTGTCTTAGCTGGCAAGCAGGCTCCTGCTGGGATTTAAAACCACTCTCCTTCTTTGGGGAATCTGGATTTTCCAAAAGAAAGTTACAAAAGACATTTAAGTCATGATTAATTCTTCAGCTCTGGGAGTCTTGCTGCTGTCTGAGGAACAGCAAAGTGAAGTCCTGCTCCAGCCCAGCAGCTCCTTGTTCTGATACGTTCCTCAAGCGAGGTTCATGAGAGCCCTGTGTGGGAAAGGCTGCTCCTTGTCCCTGCCTGCTGATCCGTGTCCTCAGGCAGATGCACTGGCTAGGGCCAAGCCTTCTCTGCCAAGATGACATCACCATCACCTTCCTCAGGCTGCTACTTTCCTGGCATTTCCAGCAACAAGGGTAGTTCTTCATCTGAGGAATCTGGTATCATGATAAACCCTTTGTCCCTGTGGTTTATCCAGTCTTCCCCTCTGTGACTACAGAAGCCATTCAAGTTAATTATATTTTCATTTCCACCTCTCTCTGCCATTTTAAAAGCTGTACCTGAAAAGTGTCAATGCCCAGGCACGGCAGTCAGGCTCAAGTGAGGAAACAGATCCCTCATCTCCAAACATAGGTGTGTTTGGGGTTTCCTTTCTGCAGCAGCAGCTCCTATCCAGGTAGCATGTGGGAGAGCCCCCCCACCCCCCTGAAAACAAGACCCCCAGCAATGATGTGAAGGAATAGCAGCCACACCCACAACCAGGATGCCAACCAAAAACACAGACACACACACACCCCGCCAAAAAATCCCTCCTACATTGCAGTTAGAATGTTGCAACGTTAGCTGTGAACAGTTACAGAATATTTACCTTCAGCAGTTTCTGAGGCCCATCAGCTGCTCTAACACTGAGCTTATGCAGCAGCTGAACTGGCAAAGAGAAAACAAGAAAAAAAGTCACTTAAGCTGTGCACTAATCTGCTGGAGGAATCCCATGCTTTGCCTGAGCTGAGGTACACAAAAAGCCTACCTTTGAAGTTTCCATCACAGTCTGAAAAAAGTTATTTTGCTGAGAGCACAACCTCCTGCAGGCACTCCCCGTTGTGCTAAGGAGCACACAGCTGGGGTATGCAACCTGGAACACTCCAGGAAAAGGCTTTCTCTGCTCTTTTCTCATTTTCACATTTTATGGTCAGGGCCAGTTTTTGACTTTTCCGAAGTTCCTCCAATCCTGACCACCTTCCTGCATTATTAATCTCTGCTGATGCAGAGTTTGAACCACTTACCCATAAGACCACAGAATCGATCGAAAGTTCTTGGGATTCTGGTCTGGGGATTGACTTCAATGAGAACATTCTTCTTGGTATGGATATAAACCTGCAGGAGCCCAGCCCGATTCAGGGGACTGTCCATGAGCATTAGAAGACTCTGAAAGTGAAAAGCACACGGTAGTGGAAATAGAAAGGCACAAGAGAAAGATTTCTAGGGAAAATTGAGGGTTAGCCCCCACAAATGTAGAAGGGACCGATGTTGAGGCTGACAGCTCATCCAACTACAGAATGTAATGCTGTAATACTAAGAAATTAAGTCCAGACGCAAACAGCAACTCGATCTAAAATCCACCAGCATAACAGGGGAGGCCAAACTCGCCCCCGGGCTCCAGGGGCACAAGCGGACAAGAGACGATCGCCCCGAGCCACCTTGCCGGGGTACCCCGAGCAGCCCAGGCCGCCACAGGCGCCGCCCGACCCAGCGGGTACCTGGTGGGTGATGTCAGGCCGCACCTCCCCGGGGTCCCGGCCGTTCCGTAGCAGCAGCGCCTTGTGCTTGTCGCAGTTGAGCAGCTCGAACGTCTTCCCCACCTACGGCCAAAGCACGGACAGGTGAACAGGGAGCGAGAGGATTCGCGGCGCGGCGCGGCACGGCCTGGCACGGCCTGACCTGCCCCGACCTCCCGCCGCCCGCACCTTCACGGTCTCCAGACTCGCCCCCTCCAGCACGACCAGGAGCCGTCGCTGCCCGCGGGGCCGCTTGCTCTCCAGGGAGCGCCCCTCATCATCCTCCTTCTCCCCCTGCACATCCCCACGTGGCCGCCTGGGCGCCGCCATTTTGTCACGCGACCCCGCCAGCCCCTCCCCGGCCCCGCCCTTCCCTCCGCGGCCACCCAAGATGGCGCCGGGGCGCGCCCTCTATCTGGCTCCGGCCAGACCCGCTTCCTGAGCGCCGCGGCCGCCGCGCCGGAAGGCGAGTACTAGGGGCGGGAAGGGGCAGAGCGGCGCTCCCGGCGCCGCGGTTTCCCGCCGGAGCGCCACAGCGGTCGCTCCTTCCGGTGTCCTTCCCGGCGGGGGCGGCGGCGAGGTGGCCATGGCGCAGAACCTGAAGGACCTGGCGGGACGGCTGCCGACCGGGCCCCGCGGCGTCGGCACCGCGCTTAAGCTGCTCCTGGGCGCCGGTGCCCTGGCCTACGGCGTGCGAGAGTCCGTCTTCATTGGTGAGTGGAGTCACCTCCTGGGAACCTTTACGCCCGCCACCCGCGCTGACCAAGCTCCCGCTCTCTCCCCGCAGTGGAGGGCGGCCAGCGCGCCATCTTCTTCAACCGGATCGGCGGCGTGCAGCAGGACACCATCCTGGCTGAGGGGCTGCACTTCAGGTAGGGCCCGGCCCCATCCGGCCCCCACGGCTTGGCGGGGCCCTCGCCCCTAACGCGCCTCCACCTCCCGCAGGATCCCCTGGTTCCAGTATCCCATCATCTATGACATCCGAGCGCGGCCGCGGAAAATCTCTTCCCCCACTGGTTCCAAAGGTGAGTGAAAGGGGCCACGAGTTGGGAGGCATGGGACAGGAATTCGGCCGTAGTTCGGCACTCCTCAGACAATCATGGAATGTTAAGAGGTTGGAATAGGCCTTAAAGATTACTCAAAGTTTTCTGCCGCGAGTAGTGACACCTTTCACCAGACCAGGTTGCTCAAAGCCCCTGTTCTTGAACACCTCTAGGGCTGGGGCATCCATAGCTTCCCTGGGCAACCTGTGCCAGTGCCTCACCACTCTCTCCACATCGGATTTCTTCATAATTTCCAACCAAAACGTTCCTCTCCCAGTTGGTGCCGATTGCTCCTTGTCCCATCACTGCAGTTCCTGATGGAGAGGGGCTCTCCAGCTCCCCGCAGGCCCCTGACCCCCTTGCTGTCCCCGCAGACCTGCAGATGGTGAACATCTCCCTGCGCGTGCTGACGCGGCCCAACGCGGCCGAGCTGCCCAGCATGTACCAGCGCCTGGGGCTGGACTATGAGGAGCGTGTCCTGCCCTCCATTGTCAACGAGGTGCTCAAGAGCGTCGTGGCCAAGTTTAATGCCTCGCAGCTCATCACACAGAGAGCCCAGGTGAGCCCTGCCACAGCAGGCTTGGGTCGGCTCACAGAGGAACTGCAGAGTGGTGGGTGGGGGGAGTGTTGTGGCAGGTGAAGGAAGTATGACTGTATTCAGCTGGTTGATGGGGCATCCCCGTGGCAAGTGTGGCCCATGTGTAGTTTGATTTCAATACAGATACACATACTTTACTGGCAGCATCTCAGGAGGAAACTGGGTCCGTTGGTACATGAGTGCGAAATTGCACCAGAATGTAACGCTGCAGGAGGGAGAGCTGGTTTGCTTTATGATCCACAGGTTTCAGTGGAACAGGATTTAAAAATAAAGATCTCAGAACGACTGTCAGAGCAAATTCAACCGTTTTGAAAGATCTGAAAGATAATGGGAATGAGCAGTTAACAAAGCACTAACCTGTTATGATGGATGCTACAGTTTACAATCGTGGAATGGGTCAGATTGGAAGGGACCTGAATGGATCATCTGGTCCAACCTCTTTGCTCAAGCAAGATCATCCCAGAGCACATGGCACATATGGAAGATTGCATCCAGATGGTTCTTGAATGTCTCCAGTGAGGGAAACGCCACAACTTCCCTGAGCAACCTGTTCTAGTGCTCTGTCACCTGCACTGTAAAGAAGTTATTCCTCATACTCAGGTGGAACTTCCTATGTTCCAATTTTTGCCCATGTCCTATTGTTGGACATCACTGAGAAGAGCCTGGCTCAGTTGTCTTGGCATTCTCCCTGCAGGCACTGATTAGAAAAAGCTTAGAATGTCCTCTGGGGAGGATGCTCTGGAGGAGTGTTGCAAAATATTAGAAATATCTAGCTTAAAAATGCCTGTTTGGGAAAGTTTATATTGTAATAGTTTGCTTGCCAGGGATTCTGAGAGATCTCATCACCTGTAGCAGCTGGCACAGAGAGGAGGTGCTGGTCTTGTTTTGAAAGGTTTTGGAGGAGGTCTTGCAGGACCAAGAGAGTGCTGAAGAGGAAGAGTTATTAGATGAAATACAAAACATCTCTCAATTTTCAGAGACTACATCTCTGATCCATATCAAAAGAACCAAAGAGTAGAACTGAGTGTCCAGGTTTTGTGATGAGAAATTATCTGTATCCCCCTGGTCAGAGGCTTCAGGATTTTGTGCTCATCCACACGGAGTGCACTGAAGGGTTTTGTTAGTCTTCATGTAGAAAGCAAATGCGTGGAGAGGATGGGACAGCAAAGAATATCTCTGGGGGTTTTGGCTGTATTGGAAGTAAAGGCTGTTAAGCATCTGTAATTTCAGATAAGAATCATTCTTTGATCTCTGAAATTTTTGAACAAACTGAATTGCATTTGTCTTCTTGTCATGTATCAATCCAGTTCTTGTTATTTTAAAGTGATGTGGTATTGAAGGGATTGGTAGCCAGAAAAAAATTAAGTGATTTTGTGTAGTTGTGCACTCACAGTTCATGCAGGAAAGGTTTGTTTCGCTATTTAGAGATTTGCTCAGAAACAGCTGCAGTAAAAAGCAAATGCTCGACTGGCCAAGCATGTGATACTGTAGCAACAGTTCCTGTTAAAGTCAATATTTGGTGCGGGACTTGTCAGGCTGCCTGAAAAAGGTGCTGGTAAGTAAATGGAGAATAAATCAAAGTATCTAGCAACAACATCCACCCAAAGCAGCCAAAAAAAGTGCAGTAGTTACACTAGACAAGTAGCTACTGTAATTAAGAGATGTGATACAGGTTAAAAAAAAATTATCAGGTAAATTCTTTTTCTGTGTTGGAGTACAGTTATGAAAGCACAGCCTGCAAACAGTGGCAAATCCAAGGTGGAGAAGGAAATGCTTATTGCCAAAACTGGAAACTATGGAACTGGATGTGGCAGGATGTGAAAGCAAAAGACACTTTTCAAGGTTTTTTTACTTTCACAGTGTTACTTGCGTGGAACAGTTGAGTAGTAACTACAAATGAGCTGTAGTAGTGTTTCAGAAATGCTTTTTGTGGCTGTGGATATGTTAGTCAGAGATGTTGATGTCCATGGTTTGGAGCTTGGGTTGGGAATATCTCTTCTGACGCTGAAGAGCAGTTGTGCTTCACTTTTGGAGTGTGCAGGAAGTGCAGAACACCCTGTGCTTGGTACTACTCTTGTTGCTGGGCTTGTGTTTCAGGTGTCTCTGCTCATTAGGCGAGAACTGACAGAGAGAGCCAAGGATTTCAGCCTCATCCTGGATGATGTGGCTATCACAGAGCTCAGTTTCAGTCGTGAATACACAGCTGCTGTGGAGGCTAAGCAAGTGGGTGAGTTCCATTGGTGCCTTTTCAGTGAATTATTAAACGAGGAGATAGAATTTGGGCTAGTGTGTCACTGCTGTGTCACTGTATGAGTACAGGTGCAGGGTTACAAATCTCTAAGCCTTCTTAGTAAAAGAGCTAAACAGGTTTATTTTGCAAGTGTTACCAGAAAGCCGTAGCTAACGGGATAGATTATCAGAGGGACTGAGTTCCCAAAACTAAGGTTCCTCTTCAGACTGGGCTCTATCACTCACTGTAGGAGTTATATGTGGAGGGGTCTGGGTACTGTGGGTTTTACTCAAGAAAAGGTAAAGTGCTCTCAGATACGTTCTGTACTTGCATGTGGTCCCAGAATGTTACTGGTTCCTTGGGAAGCAGAGCTCCTGGGCCTCAGCTCTCAGGTTCTGATGGAAGATACAGTGTGATTCCAATGCCCTGTGTCCCTTCTCCCTGCAGCCCAGCAGGAGGCACAGCGTGCCCAGTTCCTGGTGGAGAAGGCCAAGCAGGAGCAGAAGCAGAAGATCGTTCAGGCCGAGGGGGAAGCGACAGCTGCCAAGATGATATCCTGCTTCGGGAGATTTTGTGGGATGTGGCTTGTGAGCTTGACAGGCCTGAGGATCTCTCACATTGGGCTCATGCTTAGGAGACTGTGATCGGATGATAGCTTCAAGTAGGTCACTGTTCTTTTTCCCCTGCCCTTCTCCAGTTGGCTGGAGCGAGGTTCATCTGAGGTGACAGGTCAGAGCAGAGAAGGCCGTGGGCCTGCGCTCCTTGCTGTAAAGTTTAACTTTTATTGGCTGTGTGTCACCATAATCCATAATGTTCTTCATTTGGGTAAACGAAAATATACCTTCCCACTGGCCCACGTTACTGGGGTACAGATTGCTTTTTACCCACTAAGATGTTCTTTAATATGGCTTAGGAAGAATTCCTTGGGGGTAAGCAGCTTCTGTTTGTGGGATTTTCCTTAACTTTTTTCCCTTGTACCTTGGGGAAGCTCTCAGCAGGAATCCAGGCTACATCAAGCTACGTAAGATCCGAGCTGCTCAAAACATCTCAAAAACGGTGAGCATTGAGACACAGAATTCCTTTTGTTCTTTTGCAGTCCTTGTGCTGTCCCCCCAGCCCAGTAGCCAAATGATGAATTTAAGGCGAATGTGATCTGCCCTGTCCTGATCTTTGTTCCTGCCCAACCCTTCTCTGCTCAAGTAGAGCTTAAGACTTAGCAAGGATCTGCAATTAGATGTGAGGCTCAGAGTTCATGCCCTTCATATGACAAGGCCAGATCCACATCAGATTCCATCACCCACCCTCAGCTGCAGCCACTGAAAGCTGCTGGTTACCTGCAGCTGAGAAAGGGGGACAGATAAATGTGGGTTCAAAGGTCTTTGTGACAGAGACAGAATGAGCACTTTTAGAAAGTCTGATGGCTCTGGGGTGGGAAGTCAGAAATTAGGGAGTTATTGTGGGGAATTGTGTTGATTTAACAGAGGTCTTAAGTGAAGGAAACAAGAGTGCTGTATCTGAAGGGGGAGATAGGTTCCTAGTACTATTCCTCCATGTGCATTTTTAGTCCTTGATGTCATGTCTGTAATGTATTTCCTTTTTAGATTGCTGCCTCACAAAATCGTGTGTATCTCACAGCAGATAACTTGGTACTGAACCTGCAGGATGAGGCCTTCACCAGGTAAACGGGCTGGGTGCCTGGGTTTGTCTGCACCCTAGCTGAGAAGCTGCTCTCCTTTCTGGAGTGCTCTCAGGATCTTCTTCTGAAGGGATCCTGATGACAGGGCATACAGCCAAGTAGGGAGCAACCTCTCCTACTGTGGAAATGGGGATTTTTGTTAAATCTAATCCATTTACTATTGTTTTTTTTCTTTTCCACCCTCCACCCCTTACTACTTCTGCTGACACAGAGGAAGGTAAGGCACTGTACATTTTAATCCTTTTGTTAGTACTGGAACCTGGTGTTGCTGTTTCGTGGTGTCTAGGATGTTTCTGGCCTGGGCTGTTTTGGCCTCAGCAAGTTTATTCCAATCTCTACATCAGTTCCCATTTGTGATGTGAAACTTGAAGCTTTCCTTGCAGAGACCACACAAACATATACAGAGTGTGCAGTAATTGGAGGTCCATGTGTGCCTTATAAGGAGCCTTGCACGGGAAAGGCAGGAGTAACTGTAGAGTGTTCTCTGATCTATCACATGTACAGGGCATCCTGTGGTTATGGCAGACAGGGCTGTAAGGAGGCAGGCAGATGATCATGGGTATTTGTGGTGGTTTGGGTTGACAATCTGTAGGGAAGATGCTTTTGTTACTCTCCAAAAGCTTTCCAGTTCATGCGAGAGCACCTCATTTCCTGCTTTCAGAGCTGTCAGGAGTTTGTTGCCTTTGCCTAATCTATCCAGTGTTTACTGAAAAAGGCAGTGCCAACTGAGCTAACAGAATGCTGCTAGAAGCTTCGATTTCTCAGAATTGAGAAGGGAAACCAGAATTGGTTTCTTTTCTGTGGAATCTTTGATTATAACATTCTTCTTCCTCACGTCTGACCAAATTGTGTCATATTGTTCCAGAAGATTTAAGGGGCTTTGGAAAAAAAAGCCTGCCTAATAGGAAGGACTTGGAAGTCCAGATCCTTTGGGTGTGACACCCCATACCTCAGAATCCATATTGAGGGGCTGGTACAGCTTTGCTTGTGCTTTCTGGACTGATGACTCCCTTCTGTCTCCCTTTCAGTGACAGTCTCCTACTCAAAGGGAAGAAATGAAAGAAGCTGAAGATTCCTAGAACCGGCATTGCTGACCTGCAGAAGATAAGAGTGAGGATCTTTGAACTCCCTCCACTAGTATTTTTTGTCCTCACTATGAAGTTTTTAATCCAGTAGCCAGATTTGGTCCCCATGCCTCTGCTCCATCTGTAGTGATTCAGTTACAGGAATGGTCAGTTACAGGAATGGGCTCTGCCTCTAGGCAGCTATAATTCCTTCCTCATCCCACCAGTTAAATTTGGAGAGTGGGCAAAGGGGATTACTGGTATTAACCCATGTGGATATTTGCCTCTAATCTTCATAATATTTAGATATGTGTAGGATATCAAATTCTTTTTTGGCCAAGTGAGGGAGTTCTTCTGCCATCAGCAGCAGGCTTTCTTTTGTAGTAAACTTTGTTTCTCTTTCACTCTTGATCCCAAGAGAATCTGGGACTGAATTCAGGACAATGCCATTCATTGGGTGCCTGTCACTGCTGGAATATCTTACTTGTGTCACTGTCTGCTCAGTGATGCTTTCAAGTATTTGTAAAAATTAAAAAAAAATCAACCAAATTTATATTGTGTCTAAGTGTGCTTAGTGCATGGAAAAAAAAGAGGTTATTTTATGTAGTGGGAGGTGGAATAGAGATTTTATTTGGTTGAAATTAGAATGAGGATGATAAAGGGAAAGGAACAAAAGATAGAAATACACTCAAGGTCACTGGCAGATCATTACAATGTGGGGAGAGAAGAAAGATGTTTGGATACTCATACAGCTGTGTGGGTGACCAGGGCTGGTTCCTTAGCTGCCTGTAAGGGCTGCAGATGAGGATAGGTTTACCTGCTTTTCCAGGTCACAGATGCATCTCTGTGCTGTGTCCTGGCCTCCATTGTCACACCTTGGGCTTTTTCCCCTCACTGCTTTCCTGGCTGAAAAGAGGAGAAATCTTCCTCCACTGACTAAGCTCTTCTTTGCTTGCATTTTGACAGTAAGATCTTGTGTTCTTTAGGGGTAGTGTTCTTGTGTTCTTTGCTGTTTCTGTGGGCTGCCCCATACTAAGATTTAGGCCTTGGAGGTTATCACAGCACCAGAGAATCATAGAATGTCCTGAGTTGGAAGGGACTCACAAGGATCAAGTCCGGGGCAACCTAGAAGTTAAACTATAAGTGAGAGCATTGTCTAAACATGTCTTGAACAGACAGACTCAGGGTCATGACTGTTCCCCTGGGAAGATTGGCCACCCTATAAATGACCCTTTTTTCTGATACCCAATCTGAACCTCCCCCTATGCAGCTTTAAGACATTATCTGTGTCCTGTTGCTGGACACCAAAGAGAAGAGATCAGCACTCCCCTTCTGCTGCCCCTGATGATGAGGTATTAGGTCCATCTTCTCCAGGCTGAACTATGTATCCTCAGCTGCTCCTTTTAAGTCACACCTCTCCTTGCTGTCTTTGTTGCTCTCCTTTGGACACATATTTTTATATCCTCTTTATATTGTGGTGCAAGAAAATGTATACAGTGGTAGTGAGGCTGGCCCTGAGTGCAGTGGGACTCTCGCTTTTCTGGCCAGTTAACTATTCCTTGCCTAGTACACCCCAGCATAACACACCTGGCAGGGCCTGCCATCATTCAAAATGCCCAGAGCCTTTTCTGCAGGGCTGCACCCCAGTCTCATCCCTCAGTCTATATTTACATCCAGGACTCTACAGCATTCTGGGTGCAGAATCTGGCATTTGTTCTTCAATTTTGTGTGGATGGAATTGTGTACTTCTGGCTGTACGCTGAACGCTGTCCAGAGAGATATGGTGAGACTATCAAAAGCTTTTCCAAAACCGAAAAAACACATCTGGCTCCCCTTTGACTGATAGGTAACCTTGTTGTAAAGCTTATTAAGTTGGTAAGACAAGACTTTCCCTTCAAGAACTCATGTGCACTTTGATCAATGACTGCGTTGTCTTTCAAGTCTTTTTCTTGATAGCTTCCAGACTAATTTTTTTCACAGTTTTACCAGGCACCAGAGTGATACTGATTGACCTGTAATTACCAAGATCTTTTTTGCCTTTCTTGAAAACTGGGACAGCATTTGCCAGCTTCCACATCAACTTATATAGATTCCCAAGGCTGTTGATTAATGACTGAGAGAGGTCTCACAGTTACATTGGCCAACTCTTCAGTACCCTGGGAGGAATGCCATTGGGCCCCATAGGCTTACATGTGTTCAGTTGCAGCAGCAAATCCCATACAAGTTCAAAGTCAGTCAGGAGTTCATTGCTCCCCCAGCCATGGCCACCCAGTCCAGGCTCTGGAGACCTCATATCACCAGCGTTAGAGAAAGAAGCAATGGCAGCATTAAATAGTCTCTGCTTCATCGCAGTTCAGGGATGAGGTGACCCACCAGTAGGTTTCCTTTAGTCTTCCTTCTGCTGTTAACATACTTAAAAATGCCTTTTGTTACCATAGTACCAGCCAGCTTCAACTTGAGCTTGGGCATTTTTTCCCTAGAGTGGCAAGGAGCATGTCTGGCCTCCTGCATAATCTGTCCTTCTTTCCAAAGTCCATACACTTTCTGCTAAGTTGCAGAAGGAGATCCCTGCTCAGCCAAGCCAGCCCTCTGCCTCACTGGCTAGACTTCTGACACATTATAATTGCCTGCTCCTGTACTCTTGAAAGGAGGCCCTTAAAAAGTGAGCAGCTTTTATATATACCCCACTGCCCTCTAAAACAGATTCCCAGGGGACCTTACTAACTGCATCCCTGCAGCCTAAAGTCTGCTCTCTCCAGGTTCAGGGAAGTAGCTTTACTTACGGTTTTTCTCCTATCACCAGGATTTTAAACTTGGCTATTTCATTATCATGATTGTCAAGACAGCCACTCACAAGATGACGTCTATTTACAACCAACCATCTCTTTTTACAGACAACTTCAACTTGAGCTCTCCAGAGAAGAACAGAGGCCTTTAGGGACTTCTTCTTCTGGTTAAGCAGAGCACAAGATGTTTAAAAGAAGAGATAAAAATCTTTGTATTCCTGGTTTAAAGCTTACTGGCAATCAGTGTCCTTCCTCCCAATGTATTGTGTATGAATCGTGGTGGGAAAAGGGCTCCGGAAGCCTTTGGACCAGGCTGCTGCACGGTTACCAGCATGAGGTCAGAGCAGCTGTGGCTTTGTATGTTCAAAAACATATTGAAAACAAGTAAAATTTAGGTGCAAAAGCTGTCAGTTTGTCACACCTGACTTCCCATGCTCAGACCTCCGTGATGACCACCAGCACTTGAGCTTCATAGCAAGGAGCCACCATAATTGGTCACAGCTTCTGTTCAGAAGCCTGAAGGCAACAGGAAATCAGGACAACTAATCTGGATCCATCCTTGGAAGTCTTTGCAGGTCTGCAGGTGAAATCAGGAGTACAGCTAACACTCAGAGAAATTAGAGAAAACAACCTTTTGGGACCTGGTAGTCAAACAAATACAAATTTATTTACAAAAAAAAAAAGAAGAAAACATAGCCATCACATCAAATTATGGTGTATTTACAGCATCCAGGTGAGGGATGAGATAGTAAAAGGGGAGATAGTAAAAGGGTAAGAGAGGCAGAAGGTTGGTATTAAGAGGAAGTCTCCTGTTGAATTGCAGAGGAGCTGAGCTGAAACAGGCCAAAACCTCCACACTTGAAAAGCTGAGGCTTCAGTGAACACAAACAGGCTAAACTCTAACTCACAGCAGTGGGCAGAGATGTAGCTCCTGGGCTGACCTTCCTTAGCTCTTCCCTGAGAAGGCCAGTGAAGCTGACACAGCAAAGGTGAGTTGGGGCCCTGGTGCTCAGGGAACAAAGATAGGAGGGGTGTGACCTTTTCCTGCTAATGGATGATGAGGGGACAGTGAGAGACTTTGCTTGCCTGCACAGGCAAGGGACCATGGAGTCAGCTGAACTGGAAAGCGCTCTGCTTCACAGCACTGAAAGCTGGCATAGAAGAGAAGGGGAAGGCTTCGTTCCAGTCCAAGAGCAAGGAATGTGAGACAGGCCAACTGGGATGTGAGCTCCAGTCCTGCAGCCTCATGGGGCTAGCTGCAATGTATGATTATTTTTTCTTTACTGAGCCTTTCAGCTTCTTCTCTGAGGAGCGTTGTTTCCGCACCTTCTCCTCCTTTTTCCCCAAGTTCTCATACACTGTTGACTCCTCTTTCTGCCTGTAAGGCCAGGGAAAAAGTGAGGAAAGGAAAAAGCTAGCCAAGCCAGCAGGCAGACCTGCCAGTGGTAGGCAGAGCTGGGTCTCTGCTTTAGATGAGCTCTTACTTGGAGGGTTTTCGCGAAACCTTGGGGTGCACATTCCTCACTGCAGGGGGGTAGGCGATGTTCCCATATTCACACTCATTTGGCTTCCCTTTCTGAGACTGCAGGAGAGAAAAAACAATCTTAGAAGAGTGTGGTCTGGGACATGCATTTGAGGGTCTGTGGAAGAGTTCTGGCTGTTTAATCCCACTTAGTGCCAGGATCTCAGTGGAAGTTGGTAGACTGAGGAAGTGCAGTGTGCTCAGCACACTGTCCACGGCCAGAGGTGAGCAGCAGCTGCAAATGCAGCCTTGTACAGGAGGCAACGGTGGGGCAACAAGTCTCTGGAGGCACCAGAAACGCCTAGAAGTGCTGAATTTCAGCTAGAGAACATTGAAACAGCAGGAGCTACAGCATGCTGCCAGAGGCTACAAGGAGAGAGAAAAGCCATCACTTACCAAATAGCAGGGAAAGATCTTGCAGCTGCAAAACAGGGATGTGAAAGACAAAGAGGAAAGAAGAGGCAAGGAAAGTGTTTGTCCTAAACTAAGTTTGTAACAAAACAGCACTTGGTGATGTTATTCAGAACATCTGTTATGCAGAGGTAACTGCATTAAAATGTAACTGCTGTCTAGCAGTTCAAAAGGAATTGGTACTTCAGCTGCTAATGAACTTGTCCCCTGAATTTAAAAGTCTCAGAAGAGAGGAACAGGGACACAGATCTTACTGCACCATTGTAGTTTGTGTAGGTGTCAGTGTTAGCGTAAAGCTTGTGAAACAGAGCACTTGGGCTCAGAGCCAGCACCATGCAGGGCTTAGGCTCACAGGGCAGTAGAGCCCCTTTTCTCTCACCTGGATAACTTCCAGCTTTTTCTTGGTTGTCTCTATGAATTGGCAGATGGCCATGTAGATGAACTTGTACTGGGCCTCTGTCTGCACCATCCCAGATCGCTGGGCCCTCACCATCTGGATGGTCTTCTGGATGTCAATGTCGCAGTCCAGCCCTAGCAAGGAGCACCAGGAATGTTTACAGACATGTTCACTGCCCCCTCTCCCAGTTCTCTACCAAAAGGAGCCACAGTGGAGGGCAGTCAAGAAGTTTCCACCTCCTTCCATACTCTTTATTCCTGTATAGGCCTCCTATCTCTCCTCCTGCTCAGTATATTTCAAGTCTGGCCTTGAAGGAAGAGCCAAAGCTCAGGGAAGGCTGAAGCCATAAGCAGTGGATATGGTACAGAGATCCAGCAGAGCAACTTTCTTAGGGCCATGGCAGGATCTTCTCCCACTGATACCTGATAGTTTTCACCCTTTGCAGCTGAACTTAAAGGCAAAGCCCTACTGGTAGGCCAGTTCATTTTGAGATCCTTTGGGGTCCTCTTACCCTTGGTGGAGATTGTTTCCACTATCATATCAATGACGATGATAGTCCCAGTGCGGCCAATCCCAGCACTGCAAGGAGAGGACAAGCAGAGGTCAGAGCAAGACAGCTCCTGAAACAAAATGCAGCTGCTTCTGGGGAAGCATGCGGCTCTTGTAGCAGCTGTTCAGCAATGCTACAAGAGTCATGGGTTCAACAGGTAGAGAGTTTGGTGTGGGGGCATCAAAGAGGAAAAAAGCAAATCTTGGGACTGGCATATGCTTCACTCACAAGTCCTGGGGTACAGCAGACTTTCTGTATCTCACCCTAGATAAGGGATGGAGGATGCTTCAAACTCCAGCCTCTGTACCAACCTGCAGTGTACCAGAATAGGCCCTGCATTGGGGATGCTCTCTTGCTTCTGGTTTATCTGGTCGAGGAAGCTGAGGACTCCTCCTGGCTCACTGGGTACACCATGGTCAGGCCAGCTCAGGTATTGATAGTGCCAGATCTCACGCACAGCCTTGCTCTGAGAAAAGCAAAGCACCCCCCTGGTAAAACTGCAACCCAGCCCTGTCCCTGGCCTCTGTCCCAGGGAGAGTCTGAAGCCAGAGAGAATCTCTGTCTTCTGCATACTTCTTGTGATTCCACCAGTGTGATTCTAGCCCAAACCAGGTGGGAATAGCAGCCCCAAGAATGATAAAACAACAGCATCATCACAGCACCCAGCAGCTCCCAGGTTTAGGTGTATGGTAGCTGTCAGACCCAGGAGTTGGGTGGCAGTCCTTAGTCAGACACACTCACATTATCCTTCGGGCACACGCAGAGGTGCCGGAGTTTGTACTCCAGTGCATCGTGCTCCCCCGTGTTCTGCACAAGGTAAGGACCGTACTCCTTTGTGCTGCCCAGCTCTGGCCAGTAAGGCACACATTTGTTCTGTGTGGGAAGAGAGGGCAGGGTGAGGATGGGCAGAAGACAGGACAGAGAGAAAAAGCAGAGCACTGGTTGAAAGGGAAAAGACTGCTACTTACTCGGCCTTTTTCTACCTCCCGTGTTGTCATCACAATAATGCGCGTGTTCTCCTGCCACACCATTTGCCACAAGTCATTGACTGTGGCATCCAGGCAGCCCTGGCTGGCAATGTAGGTCTTGGTGCACTCGTCTGGGCTGATCAGGGTGTTCTGAGTGAGGACAGGGGAGGGTCAGGAGAGCTGCAGGAGTAGGCAGGCCTTCCCCTGCTTTGGGCACATAGCCATCTTTCAAGAATCTCACCTTCACATAGTTGGCATTGATGTAGTCAGATCCGGGTATATTCGGGTCCCTTCCCTGGAGGATGACTCTGGAGTGATCAACTAGGGGTGCAGTGAATGAACAGTGCAATGAGATACTCCATACACAGCCACACGGAGCTCCCTCACTGTCCTGGGCCACCTCAGTCATGATTCCCAGTGCATGTCCCATATTCTCAGTTTTCCCTCTCTGGGTTCAGACCAATCTCACTCCATCCTCCCATCTCTCTGTCATGGGCCTCTGTGATGGACCACAGAAGCTAATGAGTCTGATGCACCCCACCCTCCTTCCTTAAGTACAGGAAAAGGCTGTGACCTCCCTCATCAGCTCTTAAATCCTCAGTGCCATACACCTTGTAACCTGCTCTGGAGGACAGTGGGCTGAGGCAAGGATGGCTTAGACAGCTCTTTGTTGCCTGTCTGTATCCATTTGGTTTTTTTATAGTGGAGAAGTAAGACTCACAGGGTAGTATGTTCTTATATCGGTTCTTGCTCTTATTTTCAGGTCTCTGGCCCTCATGACGGTCAAACAGGTGCTTGGCTTCCTGTTTTTGCAGGCTCTGAGAGCAGAAGAAAGAATGGTCATGGCAAGGTCACAATCTGTGACAGGGGAGGTGGGCACTAGGAGGCACAGTGGTGGCTCTGGTGACATATGGGCATGCTGCAGTGCAGCAGAAAAGTGAATACAAAACCTAGACTTGAGAAGTCCGAGGTCTGTGCCCTTACTGTCTTCGTTATTCACTCTCCCAACCATAAAAAAAGCACATCACTGAGTTCACTTAAAGATGAGACTTATTCCCCAGGGAAACTGTTTCCAAGTAGAGACTTCTTTCAGAAAGAAATTGACAAGACACACAAGAAATTTGTGTACAGGAAGAAATCGAGGGTGGAGAATGCAGAATTCCCAAAAAGCTAAATAATGTCCCCCAGCAGTTTCTTACATCAAATTCCTCCCAGAATCCAGCCTTGGACGTCTCCTCAGATAGACTTGTCTTCTTGTTCAGCTCCTGCACTCTGTTCTCAATGTCAGCAGCATTCACCCTTGTAGCATAGTAGGGCTGGGATGGGAAAACACAATAGGTGAGAGAGAGAGTGAGAGAGATGCTGCTGGAGAGCAAAGTGTGCTCTGTGCACCATGGAGAAAAGAAGGAAAGGGACATAAAGCAGAAACAAACAGCAAATCAGTCCCTCCAAAGGGAACTGGACTTACCTGCTTCAGGTACACAAAGGAACCAGACATCTCCTCAATTCCAATCTTCTTGAAGTGCTCCACCAAATCTGTCAAGCTGTCAAACATCTCAGCACCTCCAACTGTGTAGCGCCCATTCTAAACAGAGGAAGAATGTGTAATGTCT
Source organism: Toxostoma redivivum (assembly GCA_013397375.1). Taxonomy (NCBI): domain Eukaryota; kingdom Metazoa; phylum Chordata; class Aves; order Passeriformes; family Mimidae; genus Toxostoma; species Toxostoma redivivum. The sequence goes on from VXBI01002486.1 coordinate 106,375, forward strand.
CACTCATAACATTCATGACAGAATCATGGAATAGTTCGGGTTGGAAGGCATCATAAAGGGCAGCTAATTCCAAACCCTCTGCCATGGGCAGGGACATCTTCCACTAGACTGGATTGCCCAGAGCCCTCTCTAGCCTCACCTCAAACACTTCCAGGGATGGGGCATCCACAGTTTCTCTGGGAAACCTGTGCCAGTGCCTTACCAACCTCATGGTAAAGTATTTTTTCCTAATATCCCATCTAAACCTGCCCTCTTTCAGTTTGATGGTATTCCCTCTTGCTCTATCACTCCATGCCCTTGTAAAAAGCCCCTCTCCAGCTTTCTCATGAGCCTCCTTTAAGTACTGGAAGGTGCTGTGAGATCTCCCCAGAGCTTTCTCCAGGCTGCACAGCCCCCACTCTCTCCACCTGTCCCATAGACAAAGCTGATGATGCTCAGGAAAAAGGCAATGTTGGGGTGCAGATCCATAGGCACCATCTAGGAAAGCATTTCCTCTGGCAGGGAGGTCAGAGGAGTTTGCCCTGAGCACATGGTGTTCATGGCACAGTGCTCTCAGTGGATCAAAGCCCAGAGAATCTCATTTAAGGTCAGTTGCATTCTCTCCTTGGAATCTCCTCATCCCACATGAAAGAAATGGGAGAAATTGTGACAGCCATTTCGGTAACATCCATCAGACCACTGCCTTTCCTTCTACCCTCCCAGTGCTCACCTCACACATGATCTTGATGTGTGTGACTTTGAGCCGGGTCCCAGAGGCACCGGTTGCCCCAGCTGGAGCATCAGACCCAGGTTTAGGCTGGTCAGTGAGGACAGACAAGACAAAGTCTCCAGGTTTGCTGAGGCTCTCGCGCACCAAGAAGGTCCAAGGGGCAGCTTTGGCCTGGAGCAGTGACTCAGCTGCAGGGCCTGACAGATGCCCATGGTACCACCTAAGAAAAAAAAAAGAGAGGGTTGGAAAAGAGGTGGAGATGCAGGAAGTGGATGCCCTTGAGCTGATGAGTGAAGAACAGCAACACTGGGGAAGGGTGAGGGAGGAAGAAAGGAAGGGGGAGACAGAGAGGGAGGAATGAGAGAGGGAAGGAGGAGCAGGATCTTGGGAAAAGCAGAGGAGACAAAAGGTGAAGAGCTGGCCAGAAGAGGAAAGTGCAAGGGTGAAGAAGAAGGTGGAGGCAGAAGGGACCTAGGGAGCAGAAGGCTGGTACCAGAGGACACAGTGGAAAAGCACCAAGTGTGATCCATTGTGTGACACACACACACAGGCACGGGTAAGTGATACTTTCTGCCTGGAACACCAGTCGGGAGAGGGTAGTCTGTGTGTTTCAGCACCTCACAGTATTATTGGGGTTGTTGCCTTACTGCTGCAAGGGGGTCTGGAAACTCAAACACAGGGGAAACAAAAACAAGCTCCCTCCGAGTCAGAAACTCTCCCATCAGATTTAGCAGCACCCAGATAGTTGTGTTGAGATCAGATTCACTAAAGAACCATTCCAGCAACTCCTGTCTCTGAAATGCAGTCATCTCTTCATTCAAAGGATAATTCCCATTCTCTGGGCACATCACACTGCAGCAATCACCCTGGCCACGGGGGTGAGCACCAGGAGCTGATCCATATGCACTTTCCTGTCCTCAATGCAAACACCCAGCAGCTCCTTCTCTCCTCCTAGCACAAGCTCCTCATGGGAGCATCCCCATTTGACCAAGGTGTTCCCTGCCTTGCTGTGGGGATGTAGGAACAGATTTACTTCCCATAGAGCAGCTTACAAGGAAGGCCTGGCATGGTACTGGCAAACTTCACATTGTTAGGGGGCTATTTGTTCCCAAAAAACTGAGATGGAGTTCAGGAGGCCACAGAGGCACAGTCACAGAGGCAGCTGGGGGCATTCATTCATTCTCTTCTGCATCTGTCAAGGGGTTGCTCCACATAGAGCAAGAGGTTCACACAGTTACTGGCCTCAGCAAGTAACTTTTGTTGACCCTCAGCTCACGCACTGCAAAAAGCAGCTGGTGGCTCTCAGTGCACAGCTGTCATTCATTTCTGAACCTCCTCTCAGAGAACTACTGTTCAGCCACCATGTGCTCAGATGCCACCTTGGGATCGGTTGGCCCCTCCTGCTCATCAAAGAGGTCTCCCAACCTCCCCTCCACAGGTAGGATGGGGTTAATGGGTCCCATTCCTCCCTCCCCCAGCAAAGCCCAGCTCTTCAAAGCCACGTGATGGAAAATCACTTGGGGAGAGAGTGAGAGGAGCTTTCGTAAGAGCCTGCCGGGGGGAGGGGGTAAGTTTCCAACCGCAGAAGGAAGGGAGGAAGCTGCAGGGCCACGATGCAATGGCCTTGACTGGAGAGGACAGCCAGCAGCAGACCTTCCCCCTCTGCAGCCTGACCCCAGAGCAAGCTGGGGTGTACCCTGATGTTTCGGCCCAGGGCATCTCTGCTCCCTGCTTCCAGGTGCCCAAAGAGGACCCCTGCAAGAAAGACTTGTCCACCCCAGAGCAGGGCATGACAGCTCCCCTGAGCTGCCTCAAAGGGCCTGAAAGCAAAACACAAGGGCAAAACCACCTGATTTGATTTAGGAACTTGGTGTCAGAGACACATGCAAAGCGGGGACAGGAAGGAGACTAAGCAGGCCAGGAATAGCAGGGGAACATGGTCCTGCTCTCCGCTAAATGAGTCATCCAGGCCTAGAATAACCAAGGATGTTTGGAGCAAGACTGAGGGCTTCCACACAACGTGTCCTTCCACAGACCATTGCAGACCCACAGCGGACACCACAACTTGCTTTCAGAAACAGTTTATAAATAGCAAAGGCAACCGGAAACCAGAAGCAAAAATAGAGCCTATTAGGTCTGCTGTGATGGATCAAGGTATGCATAGCTACTCCTGGGGATGCTGCCCCCATGGACACATAGGAAGTTAAGAAAGACAGGAGGCGCTTTTTGCAGGATTTGCTCTGGGGATGCAGGCAGGACAGAAAGGAGGCCATGAAACCCCTCATCACAGACACAGCAGCTGCCTTGCTGTCCCTGTACCTCTCTGTTGTGGGGTCAGAACAGTTGAGCGGGTATCGCAAGTCGATGATGGTTCCATCTTTGTCCTGCAGTGAGCCCTGTTGCTGTGTGTAGTACTCCACCAGCTCTGACAAGGTGGCAAACTTCTCCCCTCCATACAGGTCATAGAAATCCCCAGTATTCTGGATGCGGATGTGGGTTACCTGATCACCAACTCTGTGGAATAAAGCACAGAGCAGTCCAATGAGGTGGTTGGAAACGGGGCAGAAAAGTGTCCTGCACTACCTACCTCCCACCATGGAACCAGAGTAAACCACCCCCGTGAATGGAGATGAGAAGCTGGAAAGAAAAGCTCCTTGGGAAGCTTGAGGGAGGCTCTAGAAGATGCTGAGAATCTGAGGTTGTTTTACAGGTTGAAAAGAACCCAAAGGAATAGAGACAGGATGAAGAAAATGCCATGGGACATGCAAGGATCTAGGCAATCTGTGTATGTAACACTGAAAAGACAGAAGCTGGGGTCCAAGTTACTAACCGGACTGAAAGAGAAAAATCCCCCTGATTCCTCCGACTGGGTCTGGCCAGGAAGCTCCCATGGACACCTCGTCCCTTCAGTAAGGCTTCAGCTTCCAGCCCACTCAGGTCACGGTGAAACCACCTAGCAGAGAAAATAAAAGCAAGACCAAGTGAATAAAAAAGGCCGGACACTACTGTGGAGATTTGTAGGGTGAAGAATGGTCCCTGGTCAGCAACCGTAGGTGAAAACCAGCAACAGCACCCCTTCCTGCCCAATGCCTCCCCCAGCCTGTGGATGGTTCCCATTAGAGATAAGGCTTCCAGGGCCATCCCTTCCCAGATCCATCCTACTTCCTTGGTCCCATTTCATACACACACAGACCTCTCAGACTCTCTTACCTCACCATTATGGAGGGAGAAAGAAGAGGCAGCCAAGTGGCTGCCACCAAAGCAACCCAAAAAACACAGATGAAAAATCAGTTTGCGCTGGAAAGGAAAGGGAAGTCGGAGGTCTGTGCTGAGGCACCCAACACCAAACTGTTCCTGTGCCTCTTGGGAACTGGCCATGTATCTCTCCTGGAGTCTGCTGTCAGTCCATTCAGACTCTCCCCAGCCACCTTCTCCTGGAGTAATTCCTTGATCTCTGGCCCACTGTGCAGTGCTGCTGGGCACAGGCAGGCGCGAGCCCGTATACAGCGGGGCACGCGCGGATCCGGGAACAGGAAGCGCTCTGAACCATCCACTCTGCAGCCCCAAGCTGCTTTGCATACACTTCTGCTTCTCCTTTTGTGTCTTTCCTCCCCATAGCCCCTATTATTTTTGGGCCCCTGTCTTTAGCACACAAGGGCCGATTCTTTGCATGCCTCTTGGGTTCTGGCTGTGTTCACAAAACTCAGTTCTGCACGTCCCCTGTTCCCCTTTTCCTCCAAAAGGCCAATGAGCAACATAAATGCTCCCAAATGTCCTACATGCTCAGTACACGCACAAGGGGGAATCCGTGTGAACCCAGAGCTGCAGACTTCAAGGTCCAGGCTAGTGCTCTGAGCATAGTTGTGCCTGCCTGAAACCAGCCTGCCACAGGATGGGACTGACACAGGCAGTGGTAGCTCAAAAGGAATGGGGAGGTTGGGAGAGGGTGGTGAAGCTGCCCAGGAAGGCAGGCAGAGACCAGGACAAACTGCTACTACAGCTACAAACAGCTACAAACAGCTACAGGGAGCCCACACAGCACTGAGGGAGCTGAGCACCTTCAAAATCCCAGCACCCCATACTGAGGCCAAAGCTGACAACCAGGACAGGAAGGAAAGAAGGAAAACCATTCCAGCCACCTAGCTGCTTCCAGCTGTGGCCCATTACTGCCCTGCCCACAACACTGGCTTCAAGGTCTGCAGGTCTGATGAAAGAATGGGAACTAAGCAGTGGCCTAAGAGTGCAATCCAACTGGGAAAGGAGCCTGACTTTTCCCTGGGGCCACCTCAGCTACCCTGTGTGGTGTGGGCAGCAGCAACAGTAAGAGCCTTGCTCATCTCAAGTAGCAGCAGCTGCAGACTTCCCCACACGCCACCATACTGGGAAATCCTGCAAAAAGATGAACAGGCTTCTAGCTAAGACCTAGACAAAAACTCATGGCCAAGACAGAAACCAGCAACAAAGGGAAGTACAGGAGAGAGAGTGGGAAGCTAAACTTCATTGCTAGAAAGGCAACCCAGGCACCTACAACAGCTTCCTTAGAAATGCTTCTGGTTTCATGCACATGGTGAGCTGGGGTGCGGTGAGCTGCAGGCAGCCAGAGGTACTGACTTAGAACTGATACTGAAAACCAAGGAGATTTTAAATGCACAGGACCAGCTCAAGGGAACAACTCCTGCACAAAGTTGTAGAAGTTGCACCTGAAAAATGGTACCGGAATCAGTCTATCAGGAATAGGAAACAAGTGTTGTTTATAGCTAAGGGAGAAAAGGCAAGGAACTTCCAGGGAGAAGTGCCAAAAAAAATTTCCTGATATCAAAAGAATATTAGAGTATGCTGAGTCAATACGAAGCCAAGGCAGATGAAACCCAAAACTTAGGCACCCCTGCACCCTACATTGACTGAAGGAGAAAACCTGTCTGAGGAACTGAACTTTAGCTGGACACAAGGGAACAGGAAAAGAACAAGGTAGCAAAGAGCCCAGACCAGAATAAGAAGGGGTGAGAGAGCACTTATCCCATGTAACTCAGTGTCCTCCAGAAGGACAAGCTACAGGGTACAGTGTAATCTCTTGACAATATTTTTGTGGACACAAATCCCATATCACATAATTTACAGGATGAGTTTATACTCCTGCTTGCTTTCATTTTAGGAAAAGAGTGGATACATGCAGCTGTCCTGGTGTCTTTGATCTGGGCCATCTAATTAGAAAGTACCAGTAAGGGAGGGAAATGTCACCATAGAGAAACCATTAGTTGGTATCTTCAAGGTCGCTCTGCCAAATGCAGTGTGGAACAGATGAGCTACTAAATTTAATAAGACTATAACTGAGCCACTGAAACACTTTTTTAATATAATTAAGAGGTGAAGAGATTTCACCAAAGAGACTACTCTTACACTTTTGGCTTTCAGTACAACACAGGTGTTAGAACCTCATCTTGTAAATCCCTCATGGAACCAGGCCACAGCTAGCACAGCAACAAATTTACAGTAGAAGATAAATAAAATATCCGATTAAAATTACATCTGGATTGCTGCAAGAAAAAAAGGACCTGAGAAACTAGAAAGTATTCAGCATAATGCCACTAATAGAGTGAAGAGCCTGCAGCATAGCAGAGAACAAGTTAGGTTTATTCAGCTTGAAGAAAAGATGCATAAGGAGGGATTGAACACTCGTCTGAGACTACCTAAAAGGGCCATGGGGGTTTAGAGATTATGAGTCAGGCTCTTTTTTACAGGACACAACAAAAGGACAAGTGGCAACAGGCATCACTTACAGCAATGGAAATTCTGGTTAGGTACCAGGAAAAATTGCACACATGCTCCACCTCAAGGCGGGGTTCAGCACTTGCCACAGGTCCCCAGAGTAGCTGAGGAGCCTCCACCCTGGTAGGTGTCAGAACTCACCCAAATAAGGCCCTGACCCACCTGAGCGAGTTTTGGGGTGAGTTCTGCTGTGTGCTGGGGGTGGGACTAGGCAATCCAGAGGTCAAAATGGTTGTCAAAGGAAGAGCAGAATATAGAGTTTCTTTTGCCCTAGTACTTTCTAAGCCTCTATTAGCAGCTACTTGTAGTCAACTGTCAAATGCATAAGAAATTTTGCATCCTTTGGCAAAGAGTTCCATTGCTCAGTTACAGAAACACCACCTCCTTTGACTCGCTTAAAACCTGTTCCCTCCCTCTTTTTTAACACCTGGTTGTTGTAAAGAAAGGAAAATCGGTGGGCGATTCTTTTCCCCCTCTTCCTTCTCCAAGCTGCTCTGGTAACAGACCTGAAACATCCATATCCATCCTCAACTCTTTGCCAGGCTGAAGACTCCAGCCCTACTAAGGGGTTCTTTTTGTACAGAACTATTCTACACCTCTGACCACCTTTGCTGTCCCTCTCGAGATATTTCCAATTCTGGCATCTTGATTTGGAGATAAGAGTGAAGAAATGGGCAGAGAACTGTGGTGTTCAAAATGCTGGTGAGTCATGGACAGTTATGATTTCTGATGTTCACCACAGCCAAGCATTAAGCCAACAATTGCATGGACTTCTATAATCAAAGTCTCACTCCAGAGAGGTTACAATTAGTTCATAGTTATTGTTTTATATGCAAATTTTTAATTATTTTTCTTTATTAACATTGTTTTACATAAGCCTTTTCATCTGCTGTTCTACTGCCCACTAATTCACTGCCATTAGGTCTTTCCAAAATTATTCACAAGTCAACTCCCACGCTATTATCCTGAATAACTTTCTACCATCATCCAATTTTCTCACCTTACCAAGCTGTATTCCCAGGTCACTTGGGAATATACTGAACAGTGTGTATTTCAGATTAGGCCCCTGTGATCTGATCACTGATGACTTCCCTTTGCTGTAAAAATGGGATTAATTCCCATAATAGGAATTAATAGGGATAATTCCCACCTTCCATTTACTATTCTCTAGTAATTTTTCACTCAAGAAAACTTTCTTTTTTTTTTTTTTTTTTAATTCCATGATTTCAGCCTAATTTAAAGACTTTGATGAGAAAATCTTGTCAAATTCTTTAAATCCAAGCAAATTGTACTGGTCAGACCTGCCTTATCTACAAGTATGCTAAGTCCCTCAAAACCCTCCAGTTTTACAGGACCACATTTGCATTTACAAAAGCAGATGCTGGTACTTGCTTTAGTATCCCATTCATTGCTTTCCCCATTATACTGTGTACCCTCTTGCCCAGATAACTCTCGTTCCATGCTTCCCTCACGTGGGGGGAAGCTAATCTGGAGCCCTTTTTGAGAACGAGCATTGCGTTGTTACTTCTAAATCTCAGCACTGGGATGATTTCAGACAGGAGGTTTTGCTGTTCTGTACAGAACTCCATTGTAGTTCAGTCATTAGTGCAGAGCGAAGGCTGCCTGGAAATGGGCAGATGGACCATCTTCCTGTGACTTGCCAAAGCCACATGCTCTCTATCAGGCCATGCGGCTCCAGGACAGTGCTGGACTACTGTGGTTGCCCAAATTCTTACCAGAGAGTAATGCCAGTGTGAATCCCATTTCCTGACACCCTGCCACGGCAGCCTTCAGAGCAGGGTGCCTGTTTGGACTGACTGTGAGGACTGTATGTCCTGCTCTTTGTTCCACAAACGGCTAGAAAGACTGCAGTAAATAGAGGAATAACCAGGTAAAAGGAAAAGGCCAGGAAGCTGAAATCTCTCTCTGCAAAACCATTCAGAGATGCTGCAGCTGCAGGGTGGCAGAGGAACTGCAGCGGATGGGGCACCACAAATCCTGCTCCCTGGTTATCTAAGTGAGAAGGAGCAACAGTAACAGTGTAAAGCACAGCGAGCTCCAATCCTCTGGCTACCCCTACCAGAGGGTAGGCCCTCTGGCTATCTCTAACAGGCAGCTCCGATTAGAAAGTGGGGGTTCTTCCCTTCTGTGCCTGATTCCTAGTGCTGATATTTTTATTTTTCTCACCAACAACTCTTGTTTTCTTGCCCTAACTAGCATTCACAGCACTCACCCACGGGATGGCATCAGGGTCTTGTCTCTCAGATCCCCACTGATGGAGGACTGACAGGAGCTGGTGGAGGAAGTACCACAGCCCTCAATCAAGGGGGTCCTACTAAAGAAAATAAAGCAATATTGGAATTACCAAGAAAGGATCTCCAAACGGATTTGGGAGAGAGATCAAAGACCTTGATAGAGGAGAGGTGTCCTGGCACCCTCCCGGCAGGGCTGGATGCTCATGGCGGTGAGCGCCGGGGTGCTGGAGCAGCAGCTGGCAATGCTTGCGGGTGCAGCACCTCCCGTGACTCACCTGAGCCTGACCCACACAGGCGAAGTCCCGAACTCCGCCTGCTCCCAGGCCGACTAAGAAGGTAGCTCCAGGTCAGGCAAACCTCAGGCCTCAAGCCGAGGGCTTAATTTTCACCATTTGCAAAGCACTTCCTGGACTGTAGTTAATGAATAATCAGAGGGGTGGGGGAAGGCTAAGGCCTAGCTCGGAGAGGTAGAGACGGAAGGGACCGACTCTCTTCCTGCCTCCCATCCACTGAGCTCACGCCCTTGCTGGCTGCATTCCTGCCCAGTTTGTAACTGAGAGTACAGAACGCAGAACCCGACACAGCTCCCTCAAACCTAGCTTGCAACTCCCTGCAGGCTCTCCTAGGCCTGGCTCCTTTCTCTCAACCCTTTCCCGCCCATTGCCAAAGACCTCAATTCTTCCAAGGGCAACAGGGACAAAGGGCAGGAAGCTACAAGCAGACATACCTGATATCCTTCTGAATCACACTGGAATGAAAACATTGCAAAGAAGCAAGGCTGTACAACTAGGCTGATCCCTCTGCAGTCCAAAAAACGTGAGATAAAAATTTCATGTTTTTATATTGTTCTAATCCCAGGTTACAGCCAAACGGGGCAAGCCCAGCCCTCCCACGCTTGGCTGCTCCCTGCTGCATCTCTGCTGCCTTTTTCACTACGGATAATGTGCTGGATTGCACATTCAGCCACAAAACAAGGCAACCACAGGCACTGGAGGAGGCAGGAGTAAATTAGCATTGACCCTGCTGGGGGTAGGGCCCTCAATGGCACTTGCAGCACTTGCTGAACAGCACTAGATCGTGTTGAGGAACACATTTCCTAGTATGCTTCAAACATCTAAAAATGCTTGCCTTTGTAAAGCGCTTAATACCTGTCTCTCTGGTACCGGATCCTTGGGCTTCACGCTGAGGCTCTGCACAAACCTTTTTCCAGAACATGGTACATACTGGGCCTCCCAAAACAGCATTACAAGTGTCATGAAGAGAGCACTGCTGTACCTGCCTCTGCACCAGGGAGCAGCTCAGCTAAACTCACGGCCATTCATAAAACACAGGCACTTTCAACACACATTTTATTCACGAGCAGACACACGAGTGGGCATGAAGCACCCCATTCCTTCCAGGTCCGCGTTTCCCTTGTTCAAGTGCCCCATTCCCAGGGCTGACAGGACCTGCACCTTGGGAGGAGGGCACCACCCAGAGCATCGGCAGAACTCCGCGGGCTCAGGAGGCAGCAACACCGCCGGTGCCGGCCCCGTGCGGCGGCAGCGTCATGGGCGGCAGGAACATGGCCTTCAGCTTGCCCGACATGCTGGCGATCTCCGGGTCCTGTGACTCGTAGGACTTGATCAGCCGAGCGAACTTCAGGACGCCTGCAAGGAAAGAGGGTGGGCGGGACGCCCCGCTGCCTCGGCGGGCGCGGAGCATCCCGCCCGGCGGGGGAACAACGCACCTTCGCCGTCGCTGCTGAACCCGTAGGCCTTGATCACGTCCTGCTGGATCTGGGTGGCCACGGGCAGGAGAAACTGCAGCATCTTGCCCATGTCATTGCAGGCGTTGTCCCGAGCCTCCTCCATGCGCTGCGCGTTCTCAGGTGCCCCGAACGCCTTGATCACCTCCGCCAGCACTGCTGCGGGACACGGGCACTCAGCCGCCCGCCGGCTTCCCGCATCCAGGTACGCGACACGGGCACTACGCCAGCGGCCCACCATGGAGACGGAACCTCCTGCACTCACCCTTCGCCTGTTCGGCGCTCAGCGCCGGCGGCACCGAAGGCTGCGCGGAGGCCGCCATGACGGGAGCCCGCGGCGGCACCGGGCCGAGATGCACGGGCAGCAGCCACAGCTCGGCTCGGCACGGCGCGCCTGCGCCTCCCCGCCCGCTTATGCTCTACCACTGCACTGGTCTGTGGGGGCGGCTTCCCGCGAGCGCGGGAAACCTGCTGGACAAATTCTAAAAGAGCTGAAATCACTGCCCCAGCGCTTTCCCGTCTGAGGCCCCCTGCCACGCCGACCCACCGCAATGAGAGGGCGAGGTATTTTCTTTTCTCCTGCGGCCTCCCCCGCGGGGTCTCGGCCTGGTGCCACCCGTCCATCCCACTCCGCGCCAACACCGGCGGCCTCCGCCGCCACCGAATGAGCCCCACCGCGCCGCCCGGGCTGTATGCAGATTTTTCGCTTCTCATTGGTCCGCGGCGAGCACGCCCCGCCCCTCCCCGCGGTGGCGGAGCTCCAGCGCGCCTTTCCGGAGGCGGTGCCCACTTCCAGCCTCTCCCAGTTTCCACCCGTGTAAAAAGCCCGGGAGTATTTCTGCCCTTCGCGTCCTAGCCCCAGTGAAAAGAAATGAACACGCCGGAGTCCCGTTTCTGGAAGGGTTTTTTTGTCTTTTTTTTTTTTCCTTTAAGAGCTTCATATATATATTTATATATATAAATTATTAGAATGTGTGTCAAGGCTCAGGAGTGCGTGGGGAACTTCGTTTGGGTGGTTGTTTTTTTTCTTTCTTTTCCATAGCTGGGTTGTTGGTTCTTTTTTCCTTTAATGGTTAAGTAAATATATATATATGGGGGACCAATCGAGAGATACAACTGTGAAATCAGAACACGCACGCGGGGGCAAGGGAGTCACAAGTTGCTACATAAAACTGCCACGTCTAATAGGATGTGCATGAGTTAAAGTACATCAATTAGGATGGGTGAGGGGAAAGGGGCAGCCACCATTGACAGACAGCAGTGTTACCGACCGGCCACACCAGCTCTCCCCCAGGGGGCTCAGAGGGTCACGGTGGTGATGGCAGTCTCCAAAACAGTCTGCTGGTGCTTCGCACCTCATGGCCGTGCCCGTTCCCATCAGCTGGGGAAAGCACAGCCACCGTCCTGCAAACAGTCCTGCGGTGCTTTGCACCCTGATGGCTGGGACCAGACCCTCCACAGGCAGGAGAGGCCGCTCAGGAAGGGGCCTGGAACACTTTTTTTCCATCTGTAGGGACGTTGGGGGAATGGGAAGCTGCTCTGCTAATCTGAAAAAGTTCCATGTTGCTTTTCTGTATCGATGAGCAGTATCTTACACCTAAAGGGGTGTGGGGTGTCCAGGAGGAATCTTGAAAAAAGGCTCTTCTGGGTTTGCAGTTATTTCTTGGCTGCACCTCCTCCTTGCAGAAGCAGAAAAGGCAAGAGCATCCTGTACATGAAGTCCTGAAATGCTCCACACTTCTTATTTAATGCAACTGTTCCCCCAAAACAAAGGATGGAGCTGTTGCCACCCTGAATTCATGTCAATCTTTGTCTTTCTGAGCTCTGTGCAATGCTGATTCTCTTTTCTTCAGAGCTCAGCTGAAATCACGTACCAATCACTTCAGGTCCATTAGTGCTGTTTCAGTCCCTCCCCATTTTCTCTCCTCCACTTTTCCCAGGATGCCATCCCGTAATTTTTATCATCTTGTACTCTACTGCATGGTGGGATCAGGATGTGTCACTTTGCAGCTTCCCCTCCCCCAGAATTTGGTTGATTGATTTCTCCTCTTGAGAGAAAGACATGATGATGTCACACTGACACTAGAAGTCCATTTAAAGGGGTTTGTCACTTTCCTTCTTCAGGTGGCTAGGATAAAAAAGAGGAACAAAGTGATAGTGAAAGGGAAAAAGACAATTTACTACATTCCCCTGCCTTTGTTCATCTAGACCCATACAACACTGCTGGCTTGGGAAGTTTTGTAGATCCTTCAAGTAGGAGATAGTATTGAAAAGGTACAACTTTGAACCTCTCTTTCCCAGTGTGACTCCCCATACATTTGGGAATGCCTTGTCTTGGCAAAACCATCAAACCCTTATAAAATGTTTTGTATTTTGGCAAGGGTATTGGTTAGTCATAACTGCATTAAGATGTGTGAAACACATATACATTATCTCCCCCCTCAGAGAGGAGCTGAGACCTCATAAGGGATTAGCCATTCAACAGCCACTTGCCAAGTATGAACTTCCTGGTGGCCAGCCCACAGCTGTGCCCCATGGCATAGCATCCCCATTCCCAGGGTGGGCTTGGGTACAGTCACCTGCTCCAGGGGCAATGCTTCCCTGTTCCCACTGCCTGTGCCAGCCCCATGCCAGGGCTGGGCCTGGAGGCGTTCTTGTGAGGCAAGAGCAGCTCCACGCACCTGTAGTAGTCCTCCTGCGTGGGGAGCGGCACACCGTGCAGAGGGTGGTGGGCGTGGAGCCACTGCTGCTGCTCCAGAGCCAGGCGCTGCAGCTCAGCCGACTGCGCGTGCATGGCCTGCAGCTGGTGTGCCGCCGACATGGGCGCCGAGAGGGAGCCCGGCAGGTCCCTGTAGGGTGCGGCTGCAGCCAAAGGCAACACAGAGAAGAGCTGAATTAATGCTCCATCCAAGGCTCCACAGCTCAGTCAAGACCCTGCTGCACTCCCATTCCCATCCCTGCCCACGTGCAGGACTTGCTCATCCTGACAGTGTGGGCCTGCCCTACGCTCTGTTTAACAGACCTCAGTTTGGTCCTGTGACCCCTTAGGACGCCCCTGTCCCTCAGAACTTTGCTGACACTCTTTGGAGGAGACCAGCAGCCCCAGTGAACTTCCTTACCAAAGAGCTGGTGGCGCAACACTTCATTCTCATGGAGAGGGTGAGGTAACAGAGGGTTGGGGATGGTTCCAGCTGGATATGGTATCCGGGTGAGGTGTGATCCCGAGGCAAGGGGGTCGATTAGAGGGTGAACGGAGGCTGAGGCTGGGAAGAAAAGATACAAGATAATTGTCCCAGACTTTGTAGCAGGTAACAGAGAAAGGCACAAGGCCTCACAAAATGAGATATGGAGAGAAAGGGTCAGAGTGTGTTAGGAATGGGATGATTTCACAGCTAATTTCACAGTGTCATCTCTTTCTGGATGTTACTCTTTTTGCCTGCATTGAACTTCATGTGAACCAGTCCCGTAGAACTCTGTCCCTACACTCCTCAGGAAGAAATACTGAATACTTGAATTCCTTCAAAGTACAGTTCCTTAAAAGTTCAGCAGAGTTCCGCAAGGACCTGCTCTGCAATCAGGTCTGCACCCCATATCATGCCTCTCTGTCACCCCGACAGCCATTCACCTGCATACTCGCTGCTTTCTGGCTGCTTTCTTTTCCAGGTCTTATCTAGGACAGATTATCTTTCTAGTGGTTTGGACTCACAGCCAGAGTAAGGTGCCCAGCCATGGATCATAGGGAAAATGGACATTCATTTGTACTTTGTGCCATTTCTGAGCAGTTGCAGCTGCTCAGAGCCAGCATCTGTGACTGACACCAGACCCCACTGACCACTCAGAGCACCTGAGCAGGCACAACACTGTTTTCCTATTGCACTGTAGTTTGGGCTTTGCTTCCCTGAGATTTTCATCCCTAAACCTTTTATTTTGCTTTCCTATAGGATGTGGAAATGGAAGGGACCACCATTCAATTCTGAAAAACAGCTGCCTCCAGTTCCTTACAATTAGACCACCTCCTTTCCCATCCCATGCCATCCCATGCCACCACACTATCTGCAGCCACAGGAGCAAACCTGAGAACCAACATTTCATTACTGCTAAGGACACTGCCAAAACTTTTCTAGCAGGGCTCCCCTTCCCTCTGCAGACTCCAGTCTAAGGAATGCAGTTCACAACAGCACACCCAGGCCATCAGTGGGACTCCAGCACTTGTACTGTGGCCCCAGATCCAGAACAAAAGGACACAGTGCTAACAATTTTGCTGGCCACTGATCAGCAGTGTCAGTGCCTTAGGTGGGATGGGACTGGGGACAAGGAAGAATGACCATAATGTTGGGCTCTTCTGCCTGAAGATTGATGGCCTCAAAATTTAGTCTTGTCAGCTTTTAGGGTTCCCCAGGGCCAGAGGGAGGGAACGCAAGGAAGGCAGAGTAGGACAGAAATCAGGGCTTTGTGTAGGGCATCATCACCATGCAGCCCTTACCTGCGTGTATGGCATCCTGCTGGTGGAGATGGAGGTGGGAGTGGATGTGGGAATGCTGATGATGATGAGGTGTCACATTAAGCATCTGCAGCCGGGCCAGAGGGTCATTGCTGAGAGCAGCCACCCGCTCGGCGTGCTGGCGTTCGGCCGCCAAGCGCTCAGCATAGGACATGTCGGGACGAAGGGTCGGGCCAGCTGCCAGCGCCAGCCTCTCCCGCTCCAAGTGGCCCAGCCCTGGGTGGAAGGGAAAAGCGGGATGAAGGCCGGGGGCTGTCTGCAGACTCAGCCCGCCGTGGCGTGGGAACGGATCCATGGCAGCAGCTGGCACGGCATGGAGCTGCTCCAACTCGGCCGGTTTGACTTCAAAGCCAGGCTTGAGACGCTCACGCAGGTCCCGGTCCCTCAGGTCTCGTTCACGAGCCTCCCGCTCCCGCAGCTCCCGCTCCCGCGTGGCCGGATCACTGCTGTAGATGGCTGGCACGTTGTAGCCCAGCAGGCCCGGGTCGACAGCGCCCAGGGGCACGTAGAAAGGGTGGTTGCGATTGCTGGGGGACATGACGTGGGGCCGGGCGTACTCGCTAAGGGTGCGCAGAGCCGGGGTGTCAGGGCCCAGGTATGGGGGAACAGTCGCTACTGCACTGCCCTGCTCGAAGGAGGGGCGGTGGGGAACCGGCCCGAGGGATGAGCACTCGACCGGACGGCCCTCCTGGGCCATCTTCTGCAAAAGAGCAGAGAGACTGGCTTCAGGGTCCCAGCGGGGAGCAGCTGAGGGGGCCCTGGAGCATCCGCCCCGGCTGTGCTGTGGCAGTGGGACCCCCAGACCTACCACACTCCTCTCCAGCTCCCGTTCCTTCTCCCGCTCCCGCTCCTTCTCTCTCTCCCGTTCCCGTTCCCGCTCCTTCTCTTCACGGGCCTTCTGCTCAGCCTCTCGACGCACTTTCTCCACCAAGTCTGCTCTTTTCTTGGCCAGCTTGGAGCCATCAAGAGGCACAAAGTACAGGTCTGTGCGGGAGCAGGAGTTGAAGCCACGGTCCAGGTGTTTGTTGAATCTGGGGATGAGAGGTGAAGCCTATCAGTGCTGACAGGGCTGGTGAGCAGGGATGGGGACAGGGACAGGCACTGTGCAAAAGGCACTGTGGGAATGTGAAGAGCATGATGAAAAAGGCAATAGGGCAGAGCTGCACTTTATGCTTGGGGTGATTTCCTCTTCCCTGCCCCATACGTCCCTCCCCATCCTTTGGAGAAGCCAGTCTCCCCTCACCTGGCGGACTGGCTGGCATGGCTTGGCACATCCACCACCTTGGGGGGCGGCGAGGGGCTGCGAGCAGGCGGCACGGGGCTCTCCGGGGGCTCGTACTCCTCTGATGGCTCCTGCTTGATCTGAGCAGCACTGAGGGGGAGTGGGGGTGGCGGTGGGGCCGGG
>VXBI01002487.1:0-22875 GCA_013397375.1 Toxostoma redivivum
TATAAATATGTAATTTAAATATTGTAATAGTAATAAATTAGCAATACCAGCAGCAGAGGAAGAGAAATATAAAAAAGATAAAAGTCATAGATCCATACAACAGTTTGGGTTGGAAGGGACCTGTGAAAATCATGCCTGGAAGTGTTCAAGGGCAGATTGCATGAGACTGAGTAATCTGATCTAGAGGAAGGTTCCCTGCTCATAACAGGGGAGATGGAACCAGATGATCTTTAAGGTCCCTTCCAACCCAAACCATTCTAGGATTCTACCTTAACACTTAATCGAAAGGAGCTCAATCCCTAACCAGTTCCTCTCATACACTTTGTTACAGTGTGAAGTGCACTGAAGCAGGCTCCTCAAGACAATTGCTTGAAGGAACTTAATCCAGGAACAAGCACAAAATTATCAGGGCATTATTTTGCAAAGTTCAAGCAACCCATCTTTAGTCAGTCATTTGCATTCAGGTTATGGGGTACACTCTTCCTGGTGACTCAAAAAGGTGGCTGTCACTCCCAGGCAAAACTCTCAGGCATGCCCTCTAATTCAAGGGCAACCTACTACTCCAGAGGTGGATCATTAAGAGAAAAGAGTTCTTTTCTGTGGTTATTTTTCAACTTTCACGAGGAAATAAAGAAGTGACCCTGTGTTTCAGCTGGAGGCTCCCTCTTCTCAAGCACACATGCACTATCGTATGTGAGCCACATGTGAGCTGTGTGTCCACCACCATAGGAAAGGCAGCACTTTGCCACAGCACATTTGCCTTTCGGAAGGATTTCTGCCTCTGTTATACCTTTTAAGGGAAGGTTTCTTATCTAGAAGTGATAGCATTTTTGAACATGAAGTGATAGGAGGAATAAAATACAGATGAGTGTTATAGGCTTTTGCCTCCAAAGATGAGCTTCGAATCCCAAACAAGGAGGTCCTCTCTGCCACTGAAGTCAAGTTTGAGGTGATAAGTTCTGACCTATTCCTAGGTTGATTATTGCCCCAGTGGTGCTCAGTTTACCACTTCCTATTTCCAGAAGGGAAGCACATTTGACCTGTACTAGGCATGCTCATGCACACAACGCTTCAGCTCCCAAATGGAACTACATGACCAGCTCAAGCACTGGATGTGCTCTCTAAGAAGTCCTCCCCTCTAAAGGGTCTCATCTGATGGAAACCCCTCAGCTGGGATCAACCATCCCATCTGGCAGGAAATATTCTTTGCATTTCTGCAAAGAAACACTGCATTACAGCTTTAACTGTGGGTATCTGCCAGAGCACCAGATGTTTCACGAAAACAAATTGTTTGGAGAGGGAAGAAAGTAGAAACAATAGAGACTTGGGTGTAGCTTCAGGACCAGCTTAAGAAGATGTTTCCAAAGGGAAGGCTTCCAGCCCCGCCTGCTCCAGACAGCTGCAGGAGGGACCCAATCCAGATGGAAAAAAACCCCTCAGGGTGGGACAGCAGAATTGTATTTTTCAGGGTTACAGAATTAGTTTTGTAAAGAAGTATGTTTACTATCTTGAGTATTTCAATAACAGTAACTTCAAATCATGGCTCCTGAGTAAGATTTTTATAAGGATATCAGGGATCTCTTCAGAAGGTAAGGAATAGTATTCATGTTTTGGTTACATTTTAGCTCACATGCTAACACATAGCCTATTTTCAGTTCCCCTTATAGTTTCAGGTGGTTACAGTACTTTTTATTTACCCTAAACCACTGCAAATGTACAGTGAGTCTTCTAGGGCAGCTATCTGCTGTTAAAACCTCATCTCAGCTTTGCACCACCGGTAATTCAAGAAACTGCACGGGGTAAATTTGGCACTAAAACAAATCCTTAAACACAAAAAGGCAGCCCTTTAGCAGAAGCTTTCTGCTCCAGGCCTCCTACTGCTGCAGGGACATTAGTCGAACAGAAGTACAAAATCTGAAAACGTTGTTTTAAAAACTGTATTCCAGGGTCGTTGAGATTCATTGTTTAGAGCTGATGCAGCAAGCAGTACCTTGAGGACTAAGCAGGCAGGGTCCCACAAAACCAAGCATCACATGTGCATGTACACACACATTAAAAGATAGCACTGGCCACAGCAGCTCTCCAGGCCAAATAAATCACGTCTGCACCTCTGCACACCTCTACACCCAGCTCAGCTCTCCCCATCTCCGGCCACACGGCTTAATAAATTATTGCAGAGATCTGCAGAGAAAGATTTGCATTTGGAGAAAAGGTGAAGGCACAACGCAGCTTCTGCTGCACCAGCATTCACCCTTCTAATGTCATCAGTGACCAGCAACTCTGTGACATAGCCCAAGATCTCCCAAAGAATGGTGCTTTTGTTCAAAAACACGTTCCCATCTCTCAGGGCTCTTCCAGTACACACATTGCTGTATTATAGATAACAGCACACAAAAATATTTTTTTTTTCCCTGTACTACTACTATGTCCTGGCAGCAGCCCTCTGAAGTTTTTATCTCTTTGGGACTAAGATTAGGAAACAGGAAATTACTTCCTCTTGCTTCCTTAAAGCAAGCAGCAGCCAGTCCCTCGTAGACACTGATGCCAACATGATGTGTGCAGCCTGGGCAGTGCTGCCACTGGGACAGGAACCTGCACTTGCAGCTGCATGGTCATGGGGACACAGCTTGGCACGTCAGCACCGTGTTTGTGACCGCCTATTTTTATTCCTTAGCAACAGAGCAGCTTTTGGGGTTGAGCTTCCAGCTTGTGGGGCTTTTTTTTTTTTTTTGTGTGTTCAATCTATATTTGGCACCCTGAGGAAATTCCTAAATAGAAGATAGCAATTTTTAAAAGAGGATAAATGCTGGCACTCAGCTTTGCTGACAGCAACACCACCACTAGGCTCTTGGTTAGTGTGAAGTGCTGCAACCTAGAGCTAAGGGAAGCTCTCACATGGACCAAACATCAAGTCACATCCCTCACACTTTCTGCCTTTGTAAAACCTTGCCCTGGCATAAGAACAGGAAAAGATTTACTGGCACATGAAGCCTCTAAGTCATTTGTATCCTGTGTAAACCAACATCTCCAAGGCTCTGAATCTCATCACGGCTCAGCAGCACTGATGGGTCCAACGATAATTTTTGTCCTGTGGGAGACAGTGCTATTGCTCAGTGGTCCAGTCTCAAAGGGGGAAAGGGGCGGGGGGGAAGACCTCAGTACAATACAGCAATTCTGAACTAAGATATCTTCCTTACCATAAATCATGGAAATATCAATACCCCCCAGCTCTCTACAGCTCTTAAATAAAAACATGCAAATTAAATCCTGACTTATCTACATGAGAAAAGCAAACAACACCTGATGTTTCCCAACTGTTAGCAACATGACCTTAAAAAAGTTTAAAAAAAAAGATTTAATCATAGGAAGGATAAAGATATCACATGGCTTGGCAGTTTCATTGGTTGTCATGGCAAATGAAAATCCCTGACTCTCCAATCTGACTGTTTTAGAGGAAAGAAAACAACAAAAATGCCCTTTTTTATGACTAGAAAGAAATGTTTTCCTAATAATCACTCATGAACCCACTGTACACTATACATAAACAGCTGCTCCTTCCCAGGGAAAATGTTTGCTGTTTCTTACTGAGCAGCTCTTGGGGATCCAGGCAATTCATCCCCAGCAGACATCCAGGCGCGGGTAATGAAAATCATGTGCTCTTGGATGTGGTGACTTCTTGCCTGACAAAGAGAGACTGAACTAGCTGCAAGGGGGGGGTCTCAGCTCCATGAGGGCTCAGTCACCAGCTCCCAGGGGAGGCTGCCAGCACAGCATGGCCAGGAGAAGCTGGCAGCAGTGTGAGCTCCCTCCTCTGCTCCCACACTCAGCATCATCATGCCATTTCTTGCCAACAACAGGTATGTTTTCCCGTGTTCTCAAAGCAAGCCAGAACCATGGATGTTTGTGTGAGTTTTAATCTGCCAGACAGGTAACAGCAGCAAAGACACCCTGGTGTTCACTCCCACCCAGGCAATCCAAACCACCTTGCACCCCGCCTGCATGACCAGCATCATACATCTTTCATTACAGTAGATTTTCTAAATATAGGAAGGTAATTTGGCTGTAACTTCAAAAGCAGGTTCCCAGAGAGCCTGCTCCTTCCAGTCACACTGCCTTTTGTTTTTGGCTGCATGCAAAAAATCTGGGAAGCTGAGGATATCCCCACAGCAGTTCCACATCACCCATTTCACTACCAGGTTTTAGTTCATCTGTTTGTCTCCAGTCCTTCTCCTGCAAACTGCTCTCCACTCTTGGGCTTCAGTGCAACACTCTTGTCTAGAAGGAACAACAGGACCCTAAGGAATAATGTTTTTTGTGTGGTAAGCAGTGCTCCTCTGTGGGTTAGGTTTTTTTTCAACACCCCCATCATCCACTGTGATTGCTTCGGGGGGAGAAGTTGTTGCACCATCGCAGATGGGCAGCTGACTGGAAAGAAGCCCTTTCTCTAAGGAAAGCCACGAGCTCTTTTGCTTATCTTCCTGGAAAAGCAGCTGTGTACCAAACTGCACCACTGCACTCCAACACTGGCTGTGTATGTGCACCCAGGGTCACATCCTCCCAAAGTCCCCAGCTTCAGTGAGTTTGCACCACAGAGCCTTCATCACAACAGCAAAACCATTCTCCTGCACAAACCTTATCCATAATCAGGCATGCCCATACAAATTAGCTAAAAGTAATGAGATAACACATGGATAAATAATTTGGATCTGTTATCTTCTGGATATGAGGCAGAAGAAAGGCAGGTCATCTTTGTCCTTCCTCCATGGCCAGACTGTGCCTGCAGCACCGCAGGTGAGATACCCACCTTCATTTCCAGGCTGGAAGTACCAAAATGAGGTCACTTTGTATCAAGTACAAGATAAATAGATTCCCACAATAACTTCACTGAATTACACTGAATAACACTGAATTGTATCTCAAGCCTCACGCATTAACCCTTACCCACACCAAGGAGATGGAACATTCAGGTTACTGAAGTCACTGGGAATGCAAACACAAGCCGAAGGACAGAAAAACTCTTCTCTTTCAACCCATCCAATATGCCAAATACACAGAAAACATGATTTTCCCATGGAGGATTCCAGCCAGACTAGCCCTCATCACACTGGTCCTGCAGCATGCCCTTCCTGCAAGGGCTGCTGGCTGGCACACTCAGTCCCCCTGTGGTTCAGGGTCCGGAGTGCTCCTGGATTGCTGCGGGCAAGGGAGAGAGCATGGGCCAAAGGGCAAGGTGAAGGCATGCAGCAAAAGGAAAAGGGAAACAGAAAACCAAATCCAAGCAAGACTAGTTCTCTTTCGGTATTACAGCAGAACAGGCTGGCACTGTTGGATACCACACAGCTTTAAGCTGAAAGGATGTGACAGAGGAAATATTTTCCATCCTGACTAGGAGACTCAGTCTCAAGGCTACAGCTAGTTACACTCAAGTGTTCAAGGCCATGACACACAATCCAGGAAGTGTTTCAGTCACAAAAACATACTGCATTCTCAGCTTCTCAAATACATATACACTTTAACATTTTCCTTTAGGATAGAGCTTGACAATTGAGATGGTATAAGGCAGACAGACTCTGCCTATGGGATCAAGCACATTTCACATTTGTTCATTTCTTTCATTTTCCCAATTTTGCACAAAACTATTTGGACTAGCACCATTTGTTATTTAACACAATGGGCAGTCTACCCAAAATACTACTTGCAATTCAAAACTCAACATAAGCACTTTTATTTAGCGAAATAAAGAATTCCCTCACATAATGTTTCAGTTTGCCATTTATCCCCTCTAACACAAGCACAGCCTTGCTGCCCTCCAGCACAGCACACTCCCACCAAGTATAAAGCAATGTACAAACAACAGCTCCTATTGCACAGCAAATTGTCCTGAGTTCTAAAGAGATTTCATGTCTGACAGAGCCTGTGTAAAGCAAAGCTTCTGTAGAAGCTTCATATTTATTTCCAGTTCCTTCTGTATGTACTTCTATACTTCATATGACTGAAATCAGATATCCAGAGAACAGGATAGATTTTTTCCTTCTTTCGGTGCATATTTATCCTCTTAGCAGGTAAAAGAGGTGAAGACCAAAACCACAAGTCAGAATATAAGAAGATTTTTGGCTCTGTTGATGACTGCTTGTAGGACAGGTCCTATATGGCACTTTAGATTTTATTCTTTCCAAGGCAGCAATCATCAGCACTGCCCTGAAATGGCAGTGAAGCCCAAATCCATCCATCCTGCAAAGCTCTGTGCAAGGAACTTGAATGAAAGCTTTATCTTAAGACTTAATTTTAAAAGTAGATTTATAAAAAGTCACTGATTTTCTCTCTGAAAACAGAGGGCTTACAGTGACCTGAGGAATTTTATTGCAGCCAGCTAACTCCAGCAAGAACATAAGAATTCCAGCTTTGAACCACCTTTTCAAACTCTCTCCTCCAACCTATTTAGCTTCTCTTCAAAGAAAGAAAACAACTTCCCTTTTAACGTGCGCTACTGCTCCCTTGCAGCCTAAGCTCCTCGGTGTCTCTGCAATTGTCATGTGCACAACAACTGAAATTGAGGCAATTTGAACTACTGGATACAAGTATGATAAAAAGCAAAAGCTTCTACAGTGGTAAAGAATCCAGGCAGGGTAACAAGGCTTGTAAAACTGGCTTCATCTGGACTGGGATATTTGCTTACCTGGCAGAACTCTCAATTGCTACAGATGATGGTGAATGGAAACATGATACAGCTCTAAAAATCTAGGTTTAAGGTGGGGGGAGGTGTTTTTAAAGAAACCATGAGGCAAGTTTAGGTTATGATTACAAAAGGAAGAAATAAGACTTATAGGTTGAAAAGACAGGGCAAACAGGAAGAACAGAGGATGAATCTGGGCTAAGAACGTCTAGGCAGATGCTGCTGGAGCACCACGGCATGAGCCCAGCCAGCCGCACTGCGGGGAGGAGCATCCCTGCCCTGCACAGTAAAAAAGGGAAGGAGAAATGCTGCCCAGAGGGAAAGATGGGAAGAACAAATGGCAAACAACTATCCCTAACTCTGGAATGACACCTGCCAGCTACCTACAGAAATAGAAGCCATGGGGTTATCTCTGCCAAAAGTTAGAACACCCTCTGTTTTTAAAATTGCAAAGGCAGTGGATAACCTGGCAAGGCTGTGTGTTGGATCTTGCAATCTGAATTCAAACCCTGAGCATAAATCAGTTTCTAGTGCCAGCCTGAGCAACAGTCACTACAGCCCCACCTAACACATTCACCTGTAACAGAACATGCATTTGTAAGTCACAAATAGGCCTTTGGTTCACTGTCAAATGCACCAAACAACACACGATTGGGGAATATTAGGCATTAAAGGTTAAGTATCCCATTTGTGGTGCAACAAGGGGACAGGTTTGAATATGGTTTTGGCACAGCGATGTAGGTGGGCTTGGGGCAAAGCCAAGTGTTCCACATCCAAAAAAAGCCAATGTAGCATTTGGGGTGAAGAACTTTACCTCCAGTGGAGAGATACAAGTTTTCACTGTGGGCTTGCTAACGCCATGCTTTGGTTCACAGCTCTATTGATGCTACTCAGCAGAGGCTCACATAGAGCCCCAAGTTACAGCCAGAAGCTCCAAGTGCTCCCTGAAACTGATTTGGGTCTCTTTTCTTGGCAATGGATAACCTCTTCTTTCCCTTCCCACAAAATTGGGCAAGCACCAAGAGAGATTTCCCAGGGACAACACAAGAGTTGCAGATAATGGGGGTCACACAGAAAGCACCATGTCTACTCTTTTTTTTTATTTATTACACTTAAGCAATCAGTGAAGACAGTGTATGTTTTTTGGAGCAGGTCTGTGTCCACTCACATCTGCCCCAAAGCCAGCAATATAAAGTCTCAGCATGGTTACAAACATCATTCCTTTCACCCTCAACACAAATACACTCTTTGACAGATCCAGAGCCTGGTGGTGACAAGCACATAGGAATTAGGAAGCCTCGATTAAATATAAAATATAGAATTAAAGTAAATTATTATTTCATTCATTACAACAACCAATTCTAAACACAAAACTAAGCCAAACATTAGCTGGGTTACAGAAAAGCACCAGAGGAGTGCTGGAAACCTTATATGGGTGGTGCCTTGTTTTACACACTTGTTAGACTCATCTCAATTTTGCTATTTTCTCCTTGTTGGTACCTCCATGTGCATGACAAAAGTTTCCTTTATACCGGGTTGTACAGAAGGTTGTATGGACTCCAACAGTATGTGAGTTGCGCTTTGAGAGAATATATCACATGGTTTTGGCCTATCACATTGAAAGTAGCCTGTAGATATTTTAAAGGTTGGAGTAAGAAGTCTAAAGCTTCACTCAACATTTAACTATTGCAAGCCCACTTTCCACCTCACACCTACCCCCTTGCACATCCTTTAAAATTTAAAGGGAGAGCAAGTTGCTCAAACAGTATGTACATATTCCCCTTTCCTCATCATTAACAGTAACTTCAAGCCTGTATCATGATAAAACTTGAATTTGAGGCTGATGGCCTAGCTATACTCTGAGCTGTAGAAAAATTACTTACCAAGAATTACTGTCCATCTTTGAGCACTCTGTTCACAGAAGCAAAATGGGGAAAAAGTAACACATCAGGTGACTTGTCCAGAGAGAGAAACTCATGAATAACCCCATGTAAACCAAACCTATGCCTCATTATCTTTTTTGAGCTATTTTACCTCTCCAGCCTCTTTTCCCGCTGATGTCCCCAACTCTGCTTTGTTTTTCTTTACTATCATTGATGAGCATCTGTTCATTCTGCAGTCTCAATGCCCACCTTCCTATGCCCTAGTATCATGCCCTCCATGTGCATTTTTGTCTTCGTCTACCAAGGAAATTGTAGTAGAATAGGGCTGGTATTTTTCTATGGGAGCTATTTTTGTACCATATTCAGGAAATTTCCCCTCTTAACTAAGTTTTGTATAAAAGTTATAGCTACCACTATAGAGAAAATAATACTTTTTTTTCTACCTTCTCTTCCCACTCATTCCTAGGTGCTGGAGGACAGGCCATCCATGACAGCCCAGCCTCTCCTGGGGTCTTCACCATTTCTCCATGCAGATAGGCCACATCCTATTGCTCTGCAACTGTCCAAGTTCTCTCCTAGCCACTAGTGCCTTAGTGCCACCTCTGTCCTCAGACTCCAACAGAAATGCTTTCTATCCTAATTTAATTCTATGTGCAGCAGCTGAACTGGTTGATGCAGTTCTCAAGTAGCTGATACTCACCTAAGAAGATTTCAGATTTCCTAAGCTGAATCCTAAGAAGATATCAGTTTAAAGCAGATACCATCCAGCTTCTCTTAAACCCTCTCCTCCTTTTGCTCACAGAACAGCCCTTTTCTTCCCAACCAAAGCCTTGCCAACCTGCACCTTTGCTCCTCACACAGATCATTCATATGAAGAGCTGGTTTAGTCTCAGCTGGCAAGAGAATTATTTCCTGCAGAAGTATAGCAGTGAAGCCTTCTTAAAAAAAAAAATCAGGATGAATCCAAGGCAGCACCCTCTCACATCTCAGTTATTGCAATTGTACCTCTCTATGCTATCTCATCTTGAATCACTGGCATCCCCACACCAAAGAGATCTTGTTAAAGCACAATTTGTATCTTCAGGGTTTCCAGCTTTTCTCCTATGGCTCCAACTCCTTGTTATTACTTTTCACATTCATTTTACAGCCTAGCCTACATCCCATTAATTATCCTTAAAGCAAAAGCAGCCCTGTCAGTCATGCTGTCCCTCACAGCTGGTCAGGTCTCTTTGAAAACACTCACTGAGCTTTCCCCTGCTCAAAAATACTGCTGTTATCTGGCCTTTCCCTGCCTCTTAGTGATCATAACCTGTAGTCACTCACCAGAAAGCACTGAGCTCTGCCAGGTGGAAACTGCATTTTGCCAGTGACAGCTACCGTGGATGGACCACAGAATGCAGCAGCAACATACAGTGGCAGGAGACAGAAGGAATCTCACTTGAGTGGTCATTCTTAATTTAAAGCAGCAGGTCTCCCCTCTTGAGGCATATCCAACTGTTCCTAAATGGAAATGTTAGGCTGTTATGCCCACGTTACTCATTTTCCTCTAGGTCTGACCCACAGAGAATGGCAATGCCTCTTGGATCCATCAGGCTGAGAGGTGATGGTGAGATGAAAGCATGTGGCTTGGGTCTCTTGCAAACAGCAGGAGAGTAGGGAATTATGAAGGATTTCAAATGTGACACAAGATGCATTTTTGATATTTTCAGGGACTTCTGTGACTTCAGAGGGAGCCCTTCCCACACAAAAGCATAAGTATGATGGAGAGTCTACTTTCCCAGGAACAGCCAAAATAGCTGTTATGAGCCTGTTCTTTGCAAGAGGACAAACAATCACAATCACACACTAAGGCACACTGGGACCCACTTCAGACTTAGGATAAAATTACACGTTTCTTTTTAAAACTAGAAGTTGGAGAGTAAAATGTCAGAGCCTTGGACAAAGCCCTCAAATGCCCAACAAGCTTCACATCTCTTGCACATGAGAAAGCTAGTGAGCCTCAGCACACAGCTTTTCCCAGTGTATCTCTCTGTGTCACAACACATATTGTTTGACTCAAATAATACATTCTCCCATTCAAAAGGATACACAAGTTATAAGCACTTTCTTCTTTCCTAGGAAGAGAAAGATGCTGATTACAGGAAGTCCTCTGTAACAATTCTCTTCCTAAACCATATCAATTGTCTTGCCCATTTGAAAGATGCATTTGCTGTATCAGAAGAAAAGAGACCCTTATTATCACCAACGTCTGAACCACTAACCATTAAAATAGTTTGCTTACTGGGCACGTCACTTTTTCTGCACAGCACTGCTTGAATGCCTGTAGCACCTTCTCAGACAAAGTGCCATTAACATGCAAATGAAAAGTTCACACTCCTCCTTGAGATGGTACACAATTATAGTCATAAGCTGAGGTAATGAAAGGCTCAAAACAAGACAGGTTGGTTACACATGTCACAGTAATGCTTGCAAATCATTCTCTCCTCTAATTACCATAGCATTTCCAGGAAGAATCGATTACAGCAATATGATGAATGGGATCCTAAAACTGAAAAATGTACTGAATTAAACGTTAAAGCACTCATTGACTGTTATCAATATATATATATATATATTTAATGGTATGGCCTAGGAAAATACAGAACTAAATATCTAGAAAGACCAGACTCCTGGACACTGAGGCTTTAAAATAGTCCCAGCAACAGAATATAGCAAAAATATCAATTCATCCACCAGGCTGTAGTTACACTTCATGTTTTGCTTTTGTTGTAAAGATTGGTGCAAGCCTACAGCCAGGCAGAAAGCCAAACCACAAACTGTGCTCTGTTGATTGCTGAGGTCTCCATTGGGTGCTCCAACAGAAATACTCGTTTGCCCCAACGAAGCCTAAATATGATACAGTGCAACCTCTACTCCATGCCAGGTAATCTTCAGATGAGCACTGCCAAACAAGCATCTGAATTCATAAGCTCCCTGCTCCTCAAAGCATTATACACACTTTAGCCCTGTTTTCTAAGGAAAACAAGCTTTTGCAATCTAACCTGGCCGATAGGCTCAGAAGTTTCTGAAGAAAATAGTGTTTTGGCAAAATTATAGAGAACAACATCATTGCTACAACTCTTTTGATCCCCAGATGGCTGGGATGAGCACAAAATCAGCATCCACACTGTCACTACTGGGCTGACCTCTGCTCTTGCCATTTTTTGTTTGGCTACAGCAGGCTGGTTGTTCAGGACACTGGTGCCTGTCAACCAAGAGCACACTTAGCAGCCATGCATTTCTTCTCCAACTGTTCCATTTCACAACTTCCAGCTCTAGCTACTCATTTGTGCTATCTGGTTTCTGGACCTCCCTACATCTACTCCTTCTGAGCCCTTGAAGCTGCAGCACTCAGCTACTAGACTTGAAAGTGATCAAAACCTTTCTAAAAGGTTTTCTGTCCCATCCTGCACGGGACAGAAAAGCTGAACCACTCCTTTATTAATAAGTGATCTGACACCTTGAGCCCTGTGCCTAGTTCTATTGGAACACTAACTGGTCTGGCAGACTATATCATAAATGATGGCACTGTTTTATCTTACCCACCTTTGAGGAATTAAACAAAATGACCCACTTCTGACTCTGCTATCTCTCTCCAATGACGGTGTCTAGGAACTAAAATAACAATAATGTTATTTAGACAATGCAACTCGGGCATCTGTGATTCAGGGGAAAAAGCCAAGGCTCCACCACTCAGTGAACAAACCCAACTGGACACAATAAATTCCAAGCCAGCATCTTTGTAAAGTTATTTACACTTTCTAAAAGGATTTAGGGTTAATGGGACGTTAGCTTAAGAGTAAAGAGGGTATGCTTTCAAGTCTTTTGGATCATATACAGGGCAAACTCCAAGCAACCGTGCCTTTTGCCTCTGCAGGAGGACATCACAAAGCCAGCCACACCAGCCTGAGGAACCACTGAAAACACATTGCTGCATCCCAGCATCTTAATCAAGGCATCCAGAAACACACATGCTCTGTGTGAAAACCCTGGTTGCTAGCAGGACTTATTCTGCTCGACTTAAGCTGAACCAGTATCACAGCAACACGATGATGCAACAAAAATGCCACCTTTCACGTGAGAGCCACTTGATCGATAAGAATCAATCATGTCAAAGATAAAAATCAGAATTCAGGCAGTGGCTGCTTCTTTTCTTACTTCTCTCCTTATGCCAACTCCAACGCTTGCACAACTCCTTTTCTTCCTTGCTATCCCCTCACATGCAGCTGCACTGCAATATCCATCACACAGCACCTCCCTGATAGCTGGTGGCTGCTGAGGAGATGTTTACACTACGGCTTGCACTGCAGTTTATAAAATTCTTTGGAGCTCTTCCAAAGGGAAAGCCCCACATAAATCAAAGTTATTAGTGTCATCTACAGGCTAAGTCCAGTCAAGAATTTGCTATAGCTCAGTGTGGAGACTGCAGATCTCTGAAATACCAATCAATGTGCAGAAGAGGGGCTGAGTAATAAACCTCATTAGCATTGCTGGTAACACTTTTCTTCAGTGGCATACAATAAATCACTGATAAATATTCAAGGCAGCCCTCTGAGGTTATCTCAATTTTATGCATGGAGGTAACCAAGAAACAAAGTTTAGAAGGAACTTGCCTATAAACACAAGAGAGATGCAAAATTCAATTGTCTTGCCTTCAAAGTACAAAATATGCAATTTCTAGAGGAAACTGTGAATTATATAAATTGATTTGCAATGAAATTAAGGAGACTCTGTTTCCCCAAAACTACTAATGACTATTTCCACCCAAGTTACAGCATTGGTTACTCACTTTACAGTAACATCTACAGACTGTAGAAAACTGCAGATATTTCACTGTAGAAAGTGGGGGCTAACAGACAGAAGTTCTACCCTAAAGACCTTATCATGGATAATAAAACTCAATCTATACACAAAATACAGAAGCAGTCATAAAGAGATTAATGACTCCAAAACTGCATCAGAGGAAGAACAAGAAATGGATCAACCCCCCGGAGTATGAGACAGACATCAATAAATTCATTAGCTAAGCATCACCCAGCATTGCCCAGGAGATATTTTTAAAACCTTCCTCTGTATCTCCAAGAGCTGATGTCATCAAGCAAAATGGGAAATATTGTGAGAGATGTGCTAACAAGATGGAAAAAATTTTTATGTAGTTTCACACATTTCCCAGCAAGAAGCCTGACATTTAAGCGGGATGACCTGGTTACTAGTGGCTACTCCACAAACTGATGTACCATGCTCACCCCCACTATGACTGACAGCTGCAGTAAGCAAACAATCATTCACACCAGGTTCTTCCTCCCTGCGGCGACAGCTTTTGCAAAACTGCGGAACCTAATGAGATACTTTATTTAATATTTATTTCACAATCAGCCTCATTTATTCTAACAGAATTAACTTCAGCCCACAATGAATGTTTTCCTTGGTTATTTCATTGTGCAAATCAATACTCAATTTATTTTGAGTTTCTTCAGTTGCAAATTCTTACCTAGGGGGGATTTGTTTTAAACATGCCTTTATTTGTTACTATTATTAAATACCAGCTAACCACCCACATGGCTGCAAAATTAATCAGCCTGAGGATGCTATCCCCAAAAAGTTAACCTAGCAAAAAAGATTAATTTTAAGACAGACATATCCAAGCAGTTTCCCAATCCAGAGGCACAACAGATCAGGGACAACATTGAAATAAGTGTGATGGCCCTTGACAAGAGAGTGAATACTCACAATGAGTAAGGTGAAATTACTCATGATGGAAGCACAAATGAAAGCCAGGCAGCAGCTTGAGAAGAAGTTTTAGAAGTTCCCCATACTACATTCACATCTGCAGTAGAAAATTCAGAAATGGTCCATAGTAACCATGTATAATGGCACAGGACAGGGCAATCTTACACATCTCCAGCACAGAGATGTCCAGTGTGACCCAGCAGACACTTCTCACAAGCCATGCTTTTGAAGATATTTTTATCAGTGTTTCCCAGTGACACACGGGGACCAGTCACCCCCATAGCTAAGCGCAAGTGCACCAAGACACAGCTTTCCTGCATAACTGTGACAACAGAACTGCTTAAAAGAAAAGGAAAACAAAGACTTCCTAGTAGAGGGAAACACTCCACAGTAGCAAAAGTCACTTACAAACATAATGGAAATACTGAGAAGTACCTGAGGATCACAATATGGATATATTTATTTTCCAGTTTTGGGTGACAGGCAGAAGAGACAAAATTTGGAGTTAACAAATGCTAAAATACACTGATTGCTTCTGCACTGAACATACACTACATCCTTGCACTATGTGTTCAGGGCATGACAGCTGCAGGTCACAACACAAGACAAAACTTCACTCCTACACATCCTACACAAATCAGCTTCCATCCAAGTCCTATGCTCATGCTTCCTTTTCCTAAATAAGTCAAGCAGAAATCCAGTAGCCTAGAGTTTAGGGATCAACTTTAGACTCCTATTTGCCTGCTGAAATTAAAGAATTAACAGAAACCTGTGTTTACCCAGGGGTTTTCTATGTGTGCACAAACACATCAATCCAAGCAAAATGCTACTACCACATTTTAGAAATATGAATACTGCTGACTTGAAGGGAATGGGCACAGCTCCCTTTTTAGAAGGAACAAATTGTTCAGAACAAGGACAAATGCAATAGAGAAATCAGGCACTGACTCTGCTTCTACAGTTTCAAGCTGCTGGTACATGTAACTCTGACACAGTCTTTACATGTCTGGTTTTTTCAATAGACCCAACATTGTCCAAGAATTCCCTCATAAGTACATAACGCTCTCAAGAGCAAACATTAACAGTAAGGATTTTTATATGTGAGAAATTAGAAGGTACCACAATCTTCTGTTGACTACAGACAGCTACTGCCAATAAGGCTGGAGTGATTGCAATGGTGCAGATACCCACTGGACTTGAGTGTATTTTAGACAGAAAACACGGAATTAGCTGCAAACTGTGTCAAAACATCCCCTTTAGAGTAAAAGCACTTTCTGCAATTATGCCACAGAAAAAGGGATTACAGAGAAGTACAGCAGAGCCCAAAGTCATTATCACACAGGTTGAACTTGCTGCTATATCTCCAGCGAACCAGATGCTGACTATTCTGATACCCTCAGCAGTCCACAGACACACAGAAATCCCAAAGCTGCCCTTACCTTTTTGTGACAGCTAGAGATTTCTCCAGTCTTTGCTGGGGTTTAAATAAACTCATTACCACAGTTTTATCTGAATTTATACCTTTTCTCCACAGGACACGTTGCACCATGAACTTCAGGGGGGATGCAAGAACAAAGAGGCTAATGTTATTTCTCTTAACCTTCTTCTCAATATGCAGAAATGAACTGACACTCTCACAGGAATTTCAAGCTACCTTTTTCTCACCTCTAAAGATTATTTTTCTCAGGATGGAATAATCTGATGTCTCCAGAGGACTAGAAGGGATACCAAATGAACCAGGAAAGCTTTTTCAAGCCTACATTTACTTTCCAGATATTTGTGTTCATAGCTGTAAAGCAAGAACAATAGAAAAATAATTGTTTTTTCAAGTGGCAGTTGCCCTCTCTCTCAGTTAATCAAGTTTAATAGGTATTATTATAAAAGTGTCAATCTCCCGTGTTGAAGAAGAAAGAATTTAGAACCTCCTTCTACCATCAGAAAGCAATAGGAAAATAAGACCACACAGTATGGAGATGCCATAGTGGATTTCTCTATGTCAATTCAGGTTATACAAGGTTGTCTTACTATGTTTTTAAGTAAGAATGCTATTTTCAGTAAATACTCCCATGCAGGCCCAACTGTTACAAAAACACCACTCTTTAGGCCCTAGAAGCACCATGAAGAAATTCTCACTAATTAGACAGAAATCTGGCTTTCTTTAAAAACTTGTTAGATGAAAAGCCTTGACTGATCTATTTTCCATTTCTCTGAGTTCAGGCAATGAAATTTAAATCACAGAGAAGTGTTAATGATTATTTTTCAAGTCCGCTTTTCATTACTGAAAGCATTCTTTGCAACACAGCACACCCAAAATCTCTTTTCTAATCCTGGCAATCCTTTAAGTTTCTTTGACTGCTTGTAAATCTGAATGCTGGCGTTCACATCTCAACTAATGGCCTATGTCCCAAGCATGGATCTGGGGTTTTTCTGGAGCACAGACTGTTCTGAATCTCTCATCACACTCATATTTATGGATAAATTGCTATTTGGAGCAAAAGAATGACCATTGAAAAGACAGGAGGGTTTGACAAGTTCCCGTGCCTTAAGTTTCATGTCTCATGTAGGATGATCTACCAACCAGACACAAGTTCTTCTACTCAGCACCTTTCATAATCTGTTTCTATAAGCATCACATCATCTTCAGTTAAAGTCTTCATTTATACCTACTCCTCAGATTTATTTGTAGTCTGGGAGCATCCAAACTCCTGAAATGCAGCTGGGGTGGCTGCAATGGAGCAAGAGGCTCAGGCAGATGGAAAACAAGCAGGGAGAAAGCAGGTGGGAACAAGGACATCAGCAGTTCCCCTGGCGCTGGTGCTGTCTCTTCAGCAACACCCCACTCAGTAGTGAAACATCCTGTACAACCCAACAGAGCTTTGTCAGGGCTGGAAGAGCACTATGGAGAGCAGCAAAGGCTTTGGGCTTCTCTGGTTTGGAGAAAAGGGGTGACACCATTGCTCCCTGAAGCTTCCTGAGCAACGGAGATCTCTTCCCCTGGTATCCAGTGATAAGATGCACAGAAATGGTTCAAAACTGCACCAGAGGAGGTTCAGACTGGACATGAGGAAGTATTTTCTTTACCAAGAGCATGGTGAAACACTGCAACAGGCTTCCTAGAGAGGGAGTCAATACCCCAGCCTGTCAGTGTTCAAGAGACATTTGGACAATGCCCTTAACATGTTCATGGTCAGCCCTGAATTGTTCAGGTGGACTAGATGATCCTTCTAGGTTCCTTCCAACTGAAAATACTCTATTCTAACTGCTTCATTACTCTAGAGAGGGGTCCCATCCTTCCAGAGACAGGGAACAGGGTAATCACTCCTACCAAAGCAATAAAAGCTTTTTTTCTTTTTTTTTTTTTTTTTGGCTGCAAGGATTTTGGTTCAAAACACTCAGGAAAGCACATGCAAATGATGTTCACTGTGGGGGATGCGAGACTCTCATACACAGTCAGATTCATTTTCTGCACTGTTCCAAAAAAATTGGCATCAAGGCTCAGCACCAGCCTACGGGGATGGTAGTTCCATGACAATTCTCTTTTACAAACAAAAGCCTGGATTTATATCAAGAAATACTCCCACTTTAAATGCACACATGCTGCCCTTTGAGTAACTGAGATTTTGCTTAACCAAAAAAAGCAGAGTTTAGTTTTTGGAACCTTCATTGCAGAGGAGAAGCAGCACAGTGCAGCAGTGGGTTGGGCTGCTGTGGCCCTGCACGAAGCGCCTCTCTCTATGGAGGGATTCTTTAGCAGGACACAGTAACCCAAGCACTGCTTGACTTCTGTGCTTTGGCATCTCTAACACCTCTTTTTTTTACCTTCCCTTTTAAATTCAGCCTGCAGGATACAGTCTTTTAAGAAACCATGCACAAGCTCATCTTTTTTCCTGCCAGCATAGCCTTTGCTCCCCTTCCTCTTCTCTCTTCCCTTTTCTCATTACTCTTTTCAAGGTCTAAAAGAAAACAGTATTCAGATACTTAGAGGTTACAGTTAATTTTTAGTTCAGCAGTACTCAAAAGACAGTATTTCTGCTAAAAGGAAAAAAAAATAAACAGGGTATCCTGTGATGTTTAAAAGGACAGCAGCAGATTTCTGTGAGACCTTACTACCACTAAAAAGATTGTCTCCTCTGTTTGTACAAGTATTCCCTAATTATCTTAGGAAACTAATAGCTAGGTTAAATAGGTTTTAAATAGGTTTAAATTTTGCCTTAAGTGTATTTAGGGAAGAGTGCACCTCTGCAGTGTAGTGAGAACAGTAACTCCAGGAGAGGCAAGATGACAAATAGCAAGTGAAACTCAAGCTGTTCACAACCTAAATATCTCTCCTGAGCTCAAAGCAACAAAGCTCTCTAATTATTTTTATCTATGCAAGGTGAAATCTAATGACATTACAACACAAATCTCACTAATACCTTATGCAGGGCCAATGTTTAATAGCACAGATTAGTTATGAAACTACTGCAATAGCAACAGACTTCAATGTGGTCTTGACTGTTTAAAAGCTGACAATGATTTTAAGGGACAAGTTCTATCCTTGTTCTGCCCTAATTATTTCAACATATTAGCACCTGAGGAATATTTGACTCAACTCTTTCCTTCCCCCCACTTTAAATTATTTATGCACAGGCCAACCAGGATGATATGACAAACATGACAGATCACTTCTTTCCCACTGTAAGAGAGCCATTAAAAATAAAATGAGAATTTAGTTAGTTATTGACAGAAGCACTGGGAGGGAGCGGAAAGCTAAATGACTTGCTGCAAAATTTAATTGTGGAAACTATAAAGTCAATCAAAACACTGCCTCAGGTCATCTCATCTGTCCTCCAGCCAAAGCAGAGGTGTTGCTGAGCATCTCTGCCCCAAGACCTCTCCAACTGGGCTAATGTTTTTAGTGTCAGAAACCCATCTGTAACATAGAAGATTATTTTACTGTCTCCTAATTCTCCTGTTCCAAAGTTTTGCAAACATCCATACAAGCTCTAAAGAGCTTCATCACTGCAAGGTATGCCCATCTTGTGCTACTTTCCACACTCCTGCCATGCCAGCTATCCAGTTGCAATGAATCTCTCTAATTTTCTCACTACCTGGGTGGTTATTTGACAACATGCACAAACTAGCACCTAGCACATTCCCCACTCCTCCTTCTGTACCCACAGGAAACAAGGCTTGCACTCAAACTGCTGGTCCTGTCCTTTAAAAAAGGCAATAAGCCTTAAAATGAGAAATGGAGTAAGCCTTAAAGTTAGAAATGGAATCAATCTAGATTGATTTAGCTATTATAATTTCTTGTCTGGCTACATTTCATGTAAAAATAAGAAAACGCCAACAATCCTATGCCACTCACACAAAACTCAGCTGCAAATACACCTCTCTGGGACACACCACAAAACTTAGAGCAAGTATCCCAATTTGCCAGTTGATGGATGCCAGCTTGGCTGTCCCAGTGGGGACCCAAATCAGCTCCAGAGCTGAAAGCAGGAGCTCTCTACAGCTTGCATTCTAGAGCTACCACATTCCAGCTCAGGCTATGAGCAGCACCGACCACCTGCAGCTGGGTCTGGGAAGATGGGGAGCACACAGTACAGATCAGCCAACAGAGAAAAGCTCTTTTTCAGCAGGCTAACAAATGGGGGCTGTTTGCTTGCAGACGTCTTTCTCCCCATGCTTATTTGGGAAGCAATTCCTCCCTGAAGAGCCACCTTCAGCCATCCACCTCTTGCTTTAGGAACTTCAGCTGTCTCACCAGATTCCAGCTCCAGGCTACAAAAATCCCTGTTCTCTCACAGCTCATCTCTGGAGCAAAGGGGAAAGTTAAGCAGAAAAGTCAGCAAGGCTTGCCCAGCTCT
The DNA here is from genome assembly GCA_013397375.1 of Toxostoma redivivum. Lineage (NCBI taxonomy): Eukaryota > Metazoa > Chordata > Aves > Passeriformes > Mimidae > Toxostoma > Toxostoma redivivum. The sequence continues at coordinate 20,178 of VXBI01002487.1, forward strand.
GGCTCCTCCCAGCTGCCCTCATCTCACCAGCCTTTGGATTCCCCTGTACATGAGGTTGGGTGACACCCAAGCATCCCAGGGCAGCAACAGTTCTGGGACAGGCAATTTTACACAGTTCAGGGCACACAGGTGATGCTCATAAAACCAATTTACAAGGATGTGATTTCTGGCTTCACTAAGAAGCCAATAATTGGCATCATACTCAATTTCATGAGGAACAGGACTAAAATACAAGAAAACTCTGCACAGCATGACCATGAGACCACCTAATCCTAAATTTCCCTTCAGAAACTGGTCACTAGTAAGAAACAGGGGAAAAAAAAGTAAAAGACCTGAGGAAATATTTAGTGCTGCCTTCCTGATATATTTTCTTTGCTTCCAGCAACTGGCATTTTGGAGAGTTCTTGATTCAGAGTAAACATATACACTGCATTTAGGTCTTTGTGGAACAAGAGGAAGGGTCCCCTAGCTCATCTGGGTTTTTTCACAGCAAACATTGAGAAAATCATTGAGTGATTTTCAGCTTTTTGTCCCTTTTTATGCGTCTGTATTTCAGTTTCTGAAAGGCAAAATTTAATCTAATACAATAGTGTGTATTTCTAAGGTAGATTTTTAATCCACCTCTTGATACAGTGCAATATAGCTTATAAATGCTAGCATGCATTGCCACAAGTCTTTCTAAATCAAACAAATTTAATAAATTTTGAAAAACATACAGATACGTATTGCTATTTATGTTTGCTTTGTGCAAGATATATACATATAGAAAGATGAAAACAGAATTTTAAAAGATAGGCATCACAAAAATTGTATTATTTAAATGCAAAGTCCTTGGCCATGGATTCTTTTCTTGCTCTCACCAACTTCTACATCAGTATTTCCCAGAACAATTCCCAGGCTATACTTTCCAATTATCACTTCATATCCAGTGCCTTCTATCCCAAGCTAACAAAATCACTTCTATAAAACTTCTCCTTTTACAGCCAAGATGGGAAACATTCTATTAGATTATCTGTTCCCTCCCTTGTAAAATAAAGAGGAAAACGCCATTCCAGGAAACAAAAATGTTAAAAAAAGACCAACCAAAGGCAACGCCTGTGTGCACTGTTGTTCTTCCCCTTTGAGCCAGCAGTAAAGAGGAAGGAAGGAAAAAACATAGATAAAATAAATGCAAGGAGGTGTGGATGCAGCATTTTTAATCCCACTCAAGGAGGGGAAGCTGTAAAACACCATCCCTTACATATGGACACCCCAACACTGCCTGGGTGTTTACAAACACTTGGAGCAAACCAAACAGGGAGTTTCATTGTCCCCACTGCACTCATGCCACACTCTCCCCCAGCACTGCAATTCCAGGGAGAGCCCTGCCAGAGGACACACAGTGCCAGTTACACAAGAGAAGCGCAGAAGCAAATATGCAGCAGAGGGGAGGAAAAATAAAAATATCAGCTCAGCTGCACACTCTTGCTGCTGTCAGAACAGCCTCCAAGTCGGGCTTTGGTGAGGATTAACTTTAAAGGGCACTGAAAGATACTGACAGACTTGAAGCAAGCAGGACCCCTCTGTGTGCACACGTTTCATTGCCACCAACACAAAATGAGGGTCCACTAGCAATTGCAGAAGTAATTTAGTTACTGAAAGGGATAAAACCTTCTGATGTCATATAATAAGGAAAAAATACCTGTTATGTTGCAGTAGTATCTTACCACTGTTCAAGTAAAGATCCGAATTGCACCTCACAAACAGCAAGGAACAGGGAAACTAAAATAAGCCACACTAAAATAAGCTCTGTGGGACCACAAAGTTTCTACAAAGTTTAAAATAGAGGGACTTTTTGTGTTTACGATAAAATACAAGAAAAAGATCAGCGCAGTAGTTTAGAAGTTGAAATAAAACATCAGACTGTTCAGCCAAGAATTTTTAAGATACTAACTCATGATGTGACTTGGAAAAGAAACCTGGACCAACTATACACAGCCAGGACTGAGAGTCAGTTGGATTCAAATCTCCCCCGTTTCGCTGAAAGAGGGAAGGAATAGCGGTATCAAAACAGCGAAGCCGCACGACAGCACACCAACGCCCTCAAAATCACCCTAAAACACACCTCGTATTTATTTTGTCCTCAGGAGCCCGGCTCTCGCTGCTCTCTGCAGCACTTAACGACAGCAATTCAAAATGCATCTTATTTTCCACTCTTATCCAGCGAGGGAGGCAAGCGACACAGGGCTCCCCGCCGGCTCGGGACCGCGCAGCTTCGGGGCGCCCGGAGCATCCCGGAGTTGCGGGAGTTTCCCGGGGGCTGCGGGACGCGGGGCTGCCGCCGGGCCCGAAGGAAGCTGAGGGAGACTCATCTCCGCGGGATGAGACCATTTAGCCAGTTAGGGCTTTTTCCCCCCCTTCCCCGTCCCTCCGCCCCTCCTTTTCCAGCAGGACCAGGGAACGACAGCGCAGTCCCGCCCGGCAGCGCTACTCGCCGCTGAGGAACACACGGCGCGGGGAAGGGCATCGGGAGATGGGGGCCTGGGAGGGAGGAGGTAACAGGACGAGGAAAAGCACACAGAAAGAGAAGAGGAGCGCAGAACTCACCTGGTTTGGGATTTTTCCTCCCTCCCCACGACCATAAAACGAGGCGGGAGCCAGGAGCCGGTCAGCGGCGATGGGAAGGAGCGGCAGGCCCGGGGCGCCGCCCGCCGGGGCG
>VXBI01002487.1:22880-51178 GCA_013397375.1 Toxostoma redivivum
CCCCCGCCCGCCGCACGCTGGGGATAGCGGGGCTGGGCGCTGCAGCCCCCGCACGCCGGCTTAGGTGCTGACCCGGAGATGAGCAGCCCACTTCCACTGGGATGAGTGCTGGCCTCCCTCCCGGCGCAGGGCAGCTCCCCGGGATGGGTGCAGCGCGGCTGGGCGCAAGGCAGTCCCGTTCGGGGATGGGTGTTCAGTCCCCACCGCCCGTGCAGCACAGCGCAGCGCAGCGCAGCCCTCCAGAACGGTGTCGAGCAACGCTGGGGCCAGGACGCCCCGGACAGGAGCTGCAGGGCTCGGCGCAAGGCAGCCGTGTGCGGGGATGTACGCAGGGCCGCCCGCCCCAGGCAGCGCAGCAGCGGGAGCGCGGCCCCCCCGCCGTGTCCGGCAAGCGGAGGTGGCACCGGCCGAGCACAATGAGCGGCGGCGCGCAGCGCGCCCCCGCGGCCCCCGCTGGGCAATGACATCACCCCTCTCGCCCGCCGGGGCGGGGCCACTGCCCGCGCTGCCGCCTCGCCATTGGCTGGAGCCCCTTGGCAGCGGGGACTTCTGAGGTTTGTAGTTTCTTTAGGGTTGCCACAGTGCGGCAGTGTGCGGGGCGTGGACTCCGTTTCCCGGCAGATCCCGCGCCCCGCGGCCGCATCGGCGAAGGAGGCGGTGGCCGCCGCCATGTTGATGGCGTGGAACGCTTGGCTCTGGTGGAGCGGTCGGGGAGCCGGGTTAAGATGTCGGAAAAGGGGGAAGGGTGGGAGTCCTGTCCTGGTTTAAGGGGCAAGAAGGAGCTTGTGCGAGTGGCTGAGAAAGAAGGGGGAGGATGAGGAATAGTCGGAGGAGCGCGGCGGGTAGGGGAGGGGGGCCTTGAAGGACACGGCCGATTGTCACTCGGTGACTGCCGGCTCTGGGTGGGGCTGCGCCTCTCTGTGGTGGGAGCGGGGCCGTGGAGTGGGAATCTGTCCCGGAACTTGGAAGGGCCCGCAGGGCTGCGGTGCGTGTGTGGCAGGAGCGAGCAGGGTGGCGGTGGAGCGGCTGCCGGGGTGTGTGGGCGCTGGGGCGGTGCTGGCCGCGATCCGGGAGGCCGCTCTGTGAGGCTCAGGAGCCGGGGCGGGTCCGGTGGCTCTTGGGGCTGCGCCCTCCCCGCTTTCTGGGGAGAGGGGGCCCGTGCGGGGCTGTACCAGGCCACGGTGCTTGGCCCTTGGACGAAGTACGGACTGAGGGTTAAAGAGCAGAGCTGGCCTTAGTGGGGCGGCTGTCAGCAAGGAGCAGATTGGGGCATGCCCTTATCACACGCCAGGTGACAGCCTGCGGTTTGCTGGTTTGAGGGGGTTTTCTAAGGGATCCGGATGTGTGTGATGCCTGATAATTGCACTAATGGTGTCTGGTTGTCAGAGACAAACGGCTTAGTGTGACCAGCAGGAGGAGCTTTGCTTCCTTTTAAAGTCTTTAGTATGTCTGGAAGAAGGTAGATTTAGATTAGATATAAGGCAGAAATTCTTTAGGGTGGGGGTGGTGAGGCGCTGTCACAGATTGCCCAGAAACCCTATCCCTGGAAGTGTTCAATGCCAGGCTGAATGGGGCACTGGGCAGCCTGGTCTACTGGAAGGTGCCCCTGCCCATGGCAGGGGAGGATTGGAACCAGGTGGTCTTTGAGGTCACTTTCAACGAAAATGTATAATTCTGTGTCCATAAACATGTAAAGCAAGTTTGAAAAAGCTGAGAGAGTAGATGAGATGGTGTAAGACATCTCAGCATGGTATGGGAGCAGCCAGGCTGACTTGCTTCTCCGTTATTTTGCCTGTGCTTGCTGTCTCACGTTGGCATGGCTTAGCTAGTTGGCTAGGCACTGTCTTAGTTTCAACCTTCTGGCTGGCACACAGCAGGTAGGCTGCAGTTTTGAGCAGTGGTTTTAGGCTTTCTTGTAGTGAACATTATCCCTGCTTGTGCTAGTCTTTTGTGCTGGGGAATGGAAAATACATGTTCACCAAATGAGAGAGTAATCAAAGCTCTGTGAGGCTTAAGGGGACTGGAGTTCCCTGAAACCATGCGTGGAAGGCCCGTGCTCAAAACTAGAAGGAAGGTGGTCAAAGTGTTGTATGGCTTGTGAAATAATGCCATTTCTAGTTACAGCTGATTCCTGTGAAATAAAGTACTTTATTATGCCAAGAAGATAATTGGAAAGAGTGATGAAGAATTTTGCAGGCTTGCTTGAAGTCTTGGCTGAAGTTCAGTAGTGGTACAGCTCAGGTAAAATGGAGTTGCAAGGGTTTATTTCATACTTTGGCTCCTCCTGGAGGTAAGTGCAAGGCATTTGCTGCACAATAACTACTCTCAGGTGGTGTGTTTGCCATAGGATACACGAGTGCTGGAGGAAGGATATTGTGAGATGTTCTGTGGTGCAGATACTTCACCTGAATGTTGTGGCCTTCCAAGATTTGCTGGTACTACAGCAGTGTATGCAATTCTATCATTTTAGATGCAGCTCCCTCTAGTTAAATAAGCTGCATGCCATCCTGGAAACATTCCAGTGTTCTGACGGTGCTTCTCCTCACAGCCAGGTTCTCCTGTTTTATCATATTCATCACTGAAGAAAAGGAGTGGTAGGGGTGTAATGCTGTTAATAAAATTCGTAGCATCAATAGTTCCATATATCTGGAGAATTCTGAATTACAAGTACAGCCCCTTTTATTTCTTTCCTAATTCTGTTTCTTCTCTTCGCTGATATCTTTAGATCAGGTGAGCTGTGGGTGAAATAAAGGGCAGTGATACAATGACTTGTGTCAGAGCTGCTGTCTGCTGTAGACTTTAGGCCTGTGCTTTTATCTCTGCAGCTGATACCTGGTAAGGATGGTAAGTATTGCAGTGGAATGGTTGGTCAAGCTTGGTTATCTTTTCTATAACTGTCAGAAAAAGTGCTTGTGAAATTTTCAACCAAGATGGTGTGCTGGCCAGTGACTGAATGTTTTGTTAAACTGGTTTAGACACAATTGGTGTTACTTGCAGTGGTTCCCTTCACTCTCTCCCCATTCCCCTGCAGTCAGTGCTGCTGCTTTGAGGAAGAGTGCACCCCACTACAGATAACTGTATTTTGTTATTTATATGTAATTTCTTTATCTGTAGATGTGGATGCCAATGATGTCTCAGCTAAGGTAGGAAGAGGGAAATTCATTAAACTACCCAAATGAACACCTGATGCAAGAGGGAAGTAAAACATGTTTTCTCTGCATGTGTTGTTCACTTTGGTCAGTTTTGGGGGATTTGATACTTGCCAGTCTATGGATCTTACTTGTTGGCCACAGCTTGTCAGAGATATTAATGATGAAACCTGTGTTACTGGTATAAGACTGGAATAATCCGTTCACCTGAAAGTGCTGATGTCCAAATCTATCCTGTCCCAACAGGCTTTAATTGCAATGTCTATAAGAAGCTTGCAGTCCTATTGCAGAAGTAAGTGGTGTGGCTGCATCTCATATGAAAAGATAGAAGGTGACAACAGAACTGAAAACCCACCTTTGGCATTTCTTAAACATCAGTATACTCTGCTTTAATGCTGTTAATGAAAACCTACTCCAGTGTCTGCATAGTCCTCAGCCTGTGAAGCTGAGATGTTTGTGTGTACTTTACTATGCTGACATTCTGCACTGCAAAACCTATGGGCTGTCTTTGTTACTGAAGTGATTTTGGTCACTGTGGACTTCAGTAAGCAACCACCCTGTTTCCTGACCTGGAGAATCAGTTGGAAGATACTGAAGGAGGGATGAGGAAGATGAGTAGGAATGTGTGATGACTTTGCTCAAATGCAGAAAATGCTCAGTCTAAGTTTAATCCAAGTTCATACGTAGAAACCTGTCTTCATGCCTCAGCATTCATTCTGACAAGTTTGCTCTTAAAGAAACCAAGCATTTGGATGCTTAAATTGGCTATTTACTGGGTAATATACAAAGCCAGGCTGCACAAGAAACACAGATTTCAGGATGAAGTGTGCAAATACATCATGTCATAACTTTTAAGGTGTGTGGTGGTCTAGGTCTACCATCACTGTCAACATCCATGTCAGTGCAGCACAGAGAACTGTTGGGGTTGTCTCAGTTCTTTGAAATGATGGTCAGGCATAATGTCATTCCTGGTATGCAGACTAACTGGACAAAAGATTTGCTTGTGCACTCAGGAAGTGGAATATGATTTCTCAGAATGATACCATCTATGCTCACCTTGGCACATAAATTTTGTTTTAAGGTCCTCTTAATTATCTCAGCTGTAAAACTTAGTTGTCTGCAGTCCCTTTGGAGGAACGACTCCAAAGTGTCACTAAAGTGTCACCAACTGCTTATTTCAAAGCCTGTGGGGGAAGGGTGTAAACTCTTTCACAATAAAATTGCTGCTCAGGTGATAGTGGATGAAGAAGCTGTGATGAAGATTGGTTTATTTTAATTGTTTCTTATGGAGCTGTTTGCCAAGAAGTTTCTGGAGCTGCAAGGGGAAAGGTGAGAGGATGAGTTCAGCTGGGAAGAACAGGTAAGTACTTGTATATTGTGTTACTGTTTCCAGGTGTCTTAATGACAACTCTAAGAATACACTGAACTTGGAAAAAAAGGGAAGAGTGGAAGGCTTCTGTGCCTTTTTGAAGTGTTCTAAATGAAATTGTGGGGAGGTGGCTATTAAACCAATATCTGGAGGAGCCTAGTATTTGCATAGCCAGAAAAGTGAAGCAACTCTGGAAATAATTCTGATGACTAATTATAAAGTGTTATCCTTTTTTTGTCTTTCAGCAAAAAGAAGAGTTCTCTAAGAGCAGTCAAGAGTCAAGCTAGGATGGATGTGTTCAGCTGAAACATGGCAGTAGTTCAATAGCAGTTACACAACAGGAGAGGGTGTGCAGGCTGCTGCAAGTCCCTGTGTTCTTAAGATCTAGTATCAGAAAGAACTCAGTAGAGAGAAAAAGGTGGTGGCTTCCACAGCTTTGAACTCAGTTCATTTGAACAAACTCAGTTGAAAAGAGAGCTCATTTAATACAGAAACAGGAAATTGATTTTGTTGTAGAGTCACAATATGCAGAACTTTAAAGTCAGGACACAGAAAAACTGCAAGTAGCTCAAGTTCAGGAGACTCCAAGACCCCAGTTGTGGGAAGCTCCCTTTTGGAAGGCACACTAGCAGGGGGGAGAACTTTGCTAAAGATGACGAGAATCAAAAGTTCTGCAGCTGTTAGCTATACGTGGATGTGTCTCTTAAGGTGGGATGGCTTGACATGACCACTGAAGACCATAAGGCTCTAGGCAGACTGAATTTCTTGAAAGGATATATGCCACTACCCAGTTCAGAACCACCCAAACAGCTTCAGTTTCTGTCAAATACTCTTAGTTCCTGGAACAACAGCTTTTCTTGGTCCACCTAACTCCTGCAGAGCCAGCTGGCTGATTGCAGTGTGCACTGAAGATAAGCCTTCCCCAGCCCTGGGTTGCTGGATAATGGCACACAAACGTGGCTCAGATGGACTCCAGGGCTAAGCATAAATCCTTTGGCTGCCACTGTTCTGGCTTCAGTATACACAATGGGTACCCTGAGCACTTCCATGTGGAACAAAAAACACTTGGAGTGTGTGTTTAGATGTACTCTGTGTGTGCACTGCCCTCTTCAGCACAAAGCTTGATACAACTCTGTATTGCATAAAGCAGGTGGAGGTATCACACTGAGGTTACGCTTGGTGTGGACCTGACTCAGTTGCCATTAATCCTCGGAAGGTCTATTTTTGTTGTGGTGTGGTAAACTGATACTGTTCAGCTGATGGGCTTGTGTGTGCCAGGAGAGCAGTCTATAAGCTGACAAATATTCAAGCATGGTACTAGCTGTTACTTCTTTCAACATAAAAAAATAAAATCTGAAAGGTGGGAGGGGAAAGAGCAAGGGATTTTTAAGGGCCACATAAATTCTACTGAAGTTAAAAGCTCACTAAGAGTATCTTCGTTGAAAAAATATATTTTGAAGAGGGCAACATGAGCCTTTGGTTATGGCAAGTGTCCAACACTGTTTCTTGACCCTTTCTTTTGTGGGGTTGTAGGGGAAGAGTGTTGCATGAAGCAAGAGTGAAAGCCATAACCAGAGGATAATACTTAATTGTAGCAATTTATGTGTATGTGAAGTGGTGCACTGTTATTCATTTTCAAAGGAAGTCCTGCCCCTAAATTGATAGACTGAAATCCCTGATCATGTTTGCAAGTGTCTTTAGATTCTTCAGCTGAGTTCAGTGATGCAAAATTACACTTTGCTTCCTACATGATTCATCTTAAAATACAAGCTTGGGCAGTGTGAGTATCTAAACAACAATATTGTATTCAGAGTATTCCTCAGTGCACACAAACTATTTCCGTTTGGGTAAGTAATGCTGCACTCTGAAAAGGCATACAGCTTCTAGGACAGCATCATTAGATTGTGTTGCCTGTGCCACAGTTCCCTGGGTTAATGCTCTTCCTTGCCCTGGACTCTTTATCCAGACTTCCAGTATTTTTGTACTTTAGCACTGGTTTACTCTTTTATTTTGGATGGCATTTTTTTTGCTGTTTCTTTGCAAATGCCTCTTCCTGGAAGACTGGCAGTGACAGTAACTATCTCAGGTTCCTGGCCAAGTTTCCACTCACATGTTTTCACTTGCTCCATTCTGTCAAGTTATTTACATGTGGTGTCCTAAGGATGTAATTTAGTGGATTGCTACTCAGGAGCTAACCTTCATGTCTTGGCTGCAGTCCACATGGGTTACACAAACCTGCTTCCTCATGAATTCAGTGGCTCTTGCAGTCCTTGGTTTCCTGATGCAGAACTTTATGAAAAAGGTAATGTTACACTGCTCTTGCAGAGATTTAAAGATGGTCATGCTGGCATTGCTCACTTTACCTGCTGAGTCATGACCCAGAATGACTTCTGAACCTTGTTCTGCATGAGTGACAACCTAGGGCTCACAAGGTGAGAAGGATATGTTCTTCACGTTGTAATAGGTCTGATGTGCCACAATATAGGAAAGAGAGCATGTGTAGTTGATGACTTAAGCAACTTTGCTCAAGGCAACTTAACCCTCATGTTCTGGTTTCATGCATATCAGGATTGTTTTGTTTCTAGTAGAGCCTCTTTGGGCATGCATTCCCAGGTAGTGTAATTACTTAAATTTCCTGCTTTTGAGCTCTTGAAAAATGCAGTTGCATGAAGCAGGGGCAGTGGTGGCATTGGTAGTTTGGTGTTGCATTCTGCCCTTGCCGTCCCAAGCTGCAGTACACCATTCCCTTTCACCCCAGTGCAACTACCTGGAGCAGCATACGGAGCTATTGGTGTCTTAATCAGGGCTCCTGATTAAACACTCCCTGCTCTGGGTATACTTTTCTGTGGGTTGTTGTAGATGTTTGGAGGGGGAGGTTTATGGTTCTGTGGCTTTCTAGAACTCGAATTAAGTTTGTGAACTGATTTAAAGCATTCTTACCATGGCACAAAAACCAAGGGCTGGGTACATGTCAGAAGTCCAAAGTCATTGCCTTGCTGCTGAAGGCTGTGACTCATTAAATCATGCATTTAAGGATGATGTTAGTTTTGTGTGGGGGAGGAGCAGCAGTGTCCCTTGTGCATATGGGTGCTTTTGTTAACCATGTTTTTCTGTATTCGGTCTCATGACACAGCCTTTTTGTGGTTTTGCTGTATGTAGCCTGACCAGGCAGCAGCAGCTCAAAGCAACCCTGCTGTCTCTAAGCAGGACTAGAGATTGTTCAACCTACTCTAGATAAATCCTTAGGCAAACAGAGCTGGAGTAAGATGTGGAGCAGTTTTGTCCTAAGTTTGGGGGGGGGGTTGTTACTGAGACTACCAATATATTTTCCTTCGATGGAACTAATCTTTACATACAGGGAGTCGTGTATTACCCCTGCATACATAGCCAAATAAAATTTTATATTTAATGGCAAAGTAGATCAGCAAAAGAAAGAACTGGGTACTAAAATGTTCCACATATGACAGGTGAAATGCTAATCCCTGTTGAAGGCTGCTCTGCTGTGAACTCTTACTATGCAGTTATCATTTCCTTTCTCCGTTCTAGTGGAGAAATGTTGCCCTCTGATGAGGACAATGAGGTGGCAGCTGTTTCAGAGACCTGCAATGGATTCACTGTACATGCTCTGTCTCAGTGGATGTCAACTAAGGGAATAATTGCATCCCCCAAGAGTTAGATTGTTGCTGCTGTTAACCTTTCTGGAGAAACAAATGTGAAGTAGAGGCAAGTGCAATCCTCACATGAATTGGCAGCCAGGTGGGTGCTGTGAGTCACCAGGGATGACAGGCAGTCACACTTACGGTAGTGAGGTCCATTTGGCCTCCTGAAAATTCCTGCCCACTGAACGTTCTCATCTCCAGAGTAGATAGTGACTGGAGGAACTGCTGTCCCAGTGCTACCTCTTAGAAACAAGGGGGTGATGAAATGGAGTTTATTTTAGTAGGTCCAATGAGAATAAATTAATGTTATTCATTATAAATATTTATACAATCATTCGTAAGTGTTTTAATAGTTGTTTATAAGTCCATATCTGGAAGTCTAGGCATATATGTATGTATATAAAATGTATGTATTTAAATACATTTTTATACATTGTTTTATATATTCATAATTTGACACTTTAAAATACAAATTAGTAAGTTGGGAGAATAATGGAAAAGGAGAGGAGCTTTGTGTTGTAGACAAACTCATGGGATGGCAAAGCTATTCCCTCTTGAGAACAAATCAAACACAAATGTCCACAACAAATACAGTTGGCATTAATTGTTTTGTTAAAATGTCTGCTCATGTCTGTCTTTTAAATTTATCCTTGAGAGGGTGGATTAACCTTGTTGTGAGTACTGAGGCATGTGACATGCTTGACCATGAAAGCAAGGATGTGAGGGCTCTCAAAAGTTTCTGCCAGCACTTGAGTGATTTGGCTCTCTGGAATGGGTGGCATTGCTGCCATTTATTCTGAGTGGCATTGCAGCCTCATTCACATGGGTTTGATGATATCACAGATAACCGAGCCTTTTGCTATAGTCAGTTCTCTGTTACCTGAAGTTAAATTTAGGTACAAATCACATCAGCCAAGATCTGCCTTTGGAATATGTCGGCCTCACTCGTCCTCTCTAGTATGAGTAGCTCTGTTTCTTGGGTACTGTTGACTTACCATCTTATTTCTCCCAAAGGCAACAGGCGCCCTGAACTTTCCCTGTGCTCTGGCACTGCTTTATGTGTCCAACCTTCAGGTAATGCTCACCTCCGTGGATGTAAGGGAATAGCTATCCCAGTCTTTCCTGAATTTACTGCTCAGCAGTAGTGGCATAGCAGGAAAAACAAAGCAGTACTTTGTTCATGTCCACTGTCCACAAATGGCATTTGGTTTTCTTCACCATTTTGTTTCTGGCTGATGTGTCTCCAACATGCAGATTTTTCAAATTCCCTTTTTTTTCCCCTTTTTGTACTATTTCTTTGTCACCTATACACTGCTCTCTGTGTTTAGTGTGTGAGAAACTCTAGGATAATTCCACAGAGTAATTTGTTAGCTGTGGGAAGATGGTGATTCTGGTGGCTGCAGCATTCCACCTATAGCATCCCATCATTATAAGAAAAAAAGTAAGCTTGGAGGAAAGACTCCTCCTTGAATTTGGGTGGGGAAAGAGATGAAATAAGACTTAAAAAGTAGACAAAAAGTGCTATTCATGTGCCAAGTTTAATATATTTAACCTTTGTATCTTAAAATTTTAAAGTTGTACCTTCTATTTCCTAAACTGATGACACCTGAGGAAAAACAGATCTCTCTAGCTGGTTGCTTCAAATACCTCCAGTACAGAAGTGGTGTTCTGCAGATGCCCAGGGAAGATGCAGACCCATGGTATTGCTGGGAACCAACTTGTGACAGATAAAATACAATAGTGCAAAAACCCGTCAGCAGGCTGAGCAAACCCAGCCCTTTGTACATGTTATGTCTCCAGTGTTCTGTGTGAAAGCTATTATCCCTTGGAAAACTTGCTGACACATTTTAACACGGAGAATCAAAGACTTAGAAGTGCCTCTGTAGGGTTCCCCTAATTTTAACACATTCATAATCAGTCAACTACTGCTCTCTCTTTAGTAAAGATTATATTGGAAGCCATCTGTAGATAAAGAATTTCTTGGTAACTATTCACCTATTTTCATATGGCCTGGTTTTGACATCAGCAGGTATGTTCACATTTCTGAGTCCAAAATGCAAGGTAGCTCTGTGTTATTTCTTTAGGAAACAGTAAAAGTCATAAAAGAAGCCCTAATTTTCAAAACTTTAGATCTGTATTTTATTTTAAATAAAATGAATGCATGCAGGTGGTTGTGCAAGTCAGTACAGAGTTCAGGCATGGTTTGTGGTTTCCTAGCCCACCTGTTTTGCCTGCAGAGCAGCAAAGAGAGCACGGTGTGTGTTAGCAATCATAAATCTTTTTCATACCTTCTCTCCTGGCAAACTCCTAGGGACACGTCTGTAAGGTGAGACCCGGGCTGGATGCAGCTGTAAGGGGAGGGAGGGAATGGCAGAGCAGAACCCGTGCAGAACCGGAGGCACCCTGTAACGCGAAGGGGCGCAGAGAGGGCCCCCCTCGGTCCCTCCCAGCTCCCCTCGGGTCACACTGCCCCAGTCTTTAGGGCAGCTGAATACTAGGAGGAGCTGCAAAATGCACGTCAGGGGCGTTGATCGCTTCTGGCTCTGAAACGAGAGGCTGCTGGAGCTGCCTTAGCTGCCGGCGCACTGTACCGGTGGGTGTCCACCAGCAGAGGGTGGCTCTAAGACCGTTTACGTATTGCTGTAATGTTTAAACACTCTGCGGCGTGAATATTGAGCGTAATGGCCTCAGTGCTTCCTTTAGTGCCTAATCTTTCATCTTTAGTTACTAATTACAAGAAAGAAGTATTTAGCAAAGATTTTTGTTTCAGCTTTCCCTTGCTGATTCGTTTTTGGATTTTTCTCCTCTGGCATTCTTCCAGGTAAGAATAAGCAAATATAGTTAAATTTAGGAAGATAGGCTTGAAACAATGTTGGTGTTGATTGAGAGCTACTTGTGCCTAGGACCAAGGTATTTGAAATAAATAATTGCATAAGTTGTCAATGCTCTAGCATTTATTAGGGATTGAAACATAAGACACTAGTAGTAAATAGAAGTAATTTCCCTGAACTTCAGACACCTAACGGATGCCCAGTGTGTGCCTGGGCTTCCCTTACACTCTGTGGAGAGCACTGCACGCATCCCAAGACTGATTTCAGCATCTCTTACCCTAATTCAGGATCTCAGTTTATAGAACACAAGCTAGCAGGAGCCTGATCCCAAACAGCCCTTGTGCGTGTATAATTATTCTCACGTAGAGTCCCACTATTTGCGACAGTTAATGACTAGATAGTTAATTAGGTGAGTAGTTTATGTAGGAATGGGCTCAATTTTTGTGTCTGTGTTGCAGGGAGACTAATCTGTCTCTTGAGATATTTGTTCCTTTCTGTTAACCACAGAGGAAAAAGAGGTTAGACTAGCTCAAAGTAAGGTATATCTGACCTCCACATCTAGCTGAGATACAGCTCAGCCGCCGTGCCTGCAGGCTGCTGCTGCTAACATCGGGTAATACTCTGCTTCTAATCTTTGAAACTCTGCACACACTTAGTAGGTTTTATGGATCTGATTTCACATCTAGGGGAATAAAGTGTAACAGTTAATGTAATTAGTAGACTATCATTAACTTTCCTGGAATCAGTGGAATTCCACATGGGACCATGTGTGTGTGAATTAGTAGTTCAGGCTGTTGTTGACTGGAGATCTGTTGAGAAGCTTTACAAAATAAAAGGTAAATTATGATGGAAAATGTTTCACGTTCTTATAATAATTAATATTCTGAATTAGATGTGTTCAAAATTTTCCTAGATATCTTTAAGTAGTTTTAAAAGGTTTGAAATAAAATTCAAGCATTTCTGTTCCTGACTTCAGTTTATTTACCACTCAGAAATTATTTTCAAACTGGAATTCTTACCTAAAATTCTTTAATTAAAAAACCCAAACACCTGAGTAACAGCAGTTTTGAACTATTGCAGAAGTATAGCACAGATGCAACCTTAGTATTTACTAGAGTAGGTAAAATTCCTCTCTGTTTGCAGAAATAGAGCAACTTTTCTGCAACCCAAGCAAAAAAATTGAAGAGGCATCTTCACAAAGGCTACAAACAGCAGATGACCTCTGGCTTTCTCTTCTCAAAAGACAGACAATACCAAACATGAGTAAGATTCACTTCCTCCTCATCAACAGGTATCAAGCCTTTTGAACCTTTTTCCAAAATTGTGTCCATGGTGCAAGAAGTGTGTTAGATGTATGTAAACACAGAGACATGCCACAACAATGATTAAGGGATTAAAGGAAAAGGGTCAGGAGAATAAGAGAAGGTTATTGAAGACACAAGGGTGTATTCATGACCCAGCATACACAGCGGTTCTTCTGGAAGTTTCCCATCTATACCAGACTATACAGAGCTTTCTGCAGGATATAAGTGTGTCCAGCACTTGTTCTCTGCTTGAGGTTAATAAGATGGAAAATCCTGTGCGTGATTCCTTCCTGTAATGATCTGTTTGTATACAGATGGGCTTTCAAGTCACGGAAATGACCCATGACTTACAAAACAGCCTCTTCCTGTTAGCAATGATGCAATGAAATACTGAGTCATCTGTAACCCTTGAGCCTTGCCTGTACAAGCTCTTTGTTGTTCGCAACCTGTCCCCTGAG
Organism: Toxostoma redivivum; assembly: GCA_013397375.1. Classification (NCBI taxonomy): domain Eukaryota; kingdom Metazoa; phylum Chordata; class Aves; order Passeriformes; family Mimidae; genus Toxostoma; species Toxostoma redivivum. The sequence continues at coordinate 35,651 of VXBI01002487.1, forward strand.
ATTTGGACTGATGATACTGGACAACTGTTTTCACTTGAACTGGTCCCAGTTTTACCAGTTTTGGATGAATTGCTGCTCTTTACTAGGGAAAGGGTTTGATCCACATCACTGCTGATTTGAATTATAACTTACTGAAAAATTACCTGTGTATAGTTAGGTCTAAATTAATGAATTATTGATTTGGGGGATTAATTATTTTTATTTACTGTATGTGCCTAACTGTCCTCCCACAGAGTAATGAGTCCAGAGGTTCACAAAGTTCTGGATTCAGATGGAAAGTACATACTGTAGTGCTCCACCAGATTATATTTCACTGCCTTTTGGAGAGAGGCCCTAATGCCAGTGAAATCTCAGCAATATGACATCTGACCCTTCAAGGGATGAAATAGAGTAGATGCCTGAAAACATAACACAAACTCTTTTGTGAGGTATTTCGTTGGGTATTTTATCCTTTCTCTACAGAATATAGGAAAGGCTTAGGTAGGGCAGGTTGGATGGCCCTAGAGTGGTTAAGTTTAGTTTAACTTTGACATAACGTCTTGGCTGAAGAGCTGCATTTCTAATGGCTGTGCAGACTGCTGGGTGTGCTGCCAAATAGCTGGAGATTGCAGAACAATATTGTTGTTGTTAATTTGTTTCTGCCAGAAAGACATTCCTGTTCATCTCTGGGACAGCATCATAAGTCACTTACTGGTCCTGCCCACTGCTGGACCTCACTGGTGTGAACTCAAGCCTAATGTATATGCCAGTTTACAGCCACTGTGCCTTCCTAGAAGCAGCTCATTTTAGCTGTTATCCTACAAAGAAGGAGGAAAGAAGGTGGAACAAGCCAAATTACATTGGTGGAGTAAAAGAGCCAACAGTTCTCCCAGGTTTGAAATGCAATGCCTTTAGATATTGACAACTGACAGTTGCTTCATCAAAATTCATCAGAATTTCACAAAGTCTTTGACAAGTTAAGTACAGATGCAACATGAGGCATTTTCTTGTGGAACATTTTAATGGCTATTCTTGGTTTTCTCAGTGGGATCTTACTTTCTCAGAGCAGAGATTTGTCACCACTTAAATGATTTGTCTGAACTTTCTGCCAAAATCAACAAGGAAGGCATTGACAGGACGGACTTTAAACATGTCAGAACTTCCCTGTTTGTAAAGAGAACACCTGCTCAGAGGAGAGTCTACTTCTCTTTCAAAAAGCAGTTTCCTATCAGCAAAACAAGCTCTACTCTTTCCTGCACGTATCTTGTCTCTGCCTTGTAGCAATGCTACGGAGATGCTTCATCTTGTAAGAAGCCAGGGGAAAGAGATTTACCAAAGAACAACCTAGCACATGCTATTGCAACTCATTTGCTATTGCAAATCATTCTATTGAGTTGAGCAAAGGCAAGCATTAAAGCAAGATGAGGCTGTAAGGATTAGAAATCTTTGCAATTATTACAGGGTCTGTTTTTCTACTGACATGCTGCAGCTTCTATGACAAAGGAAAGAAGTACATATTGGTACAACAGTACAGAAAAACATCACCCTACAGCCTGGTCATGGGTGACAAGGGGCAGACATGTCCATTTCCTGAAAGAAATCAGCAGTGCAAAACTTGGGTGGTTGAAAACTGCCACTTCTTAATACTGAAAGATCAAAATTCAAGCAGCGGAAAATGTGAGGCAGTGCCCAGAGCAGTTCTGTCTTTCAGAAATGTAACTAAACACAAGTAGCCAAGAGTTCAAGAACTAACTTAAAACAGAGATGATGCTACTTCTCTCTCCATTCTTCTCATCCTTCCCTGAAATACTACAACCAAAACAGCACACCATGTCTTCCCAAGCCTCAATATTCACTCACATATAAAGAAGAACATGCAAAGCTTTTTGAAATCCCCTCAACAACTGGTACAAGAAAACTGTTTAGCTATGAGTGGAATGTCCTCTTACAAAATGCCAAACAGCCTTGTGTTTTTTAGGCCAAAAGCTAACTAACAAGTTGAACTATGAGCTCTTATTACTTTTTCTGTTCTTCCACAGTAAGAATCTGGAGTGCTTTAAAAATGCTGAGAGCATGACAGTGATTGACAGGAAAAGAAGGAATGTAAGGACATACTGTGCTTTTTAAAATTTTAATTATTTTTGTAAAACAAAATTGATAATGATGGAGGTCCTGCATTTACAGTTTGAGCCAGGAGCCAGGGCTGTTTTCTCAATCATTACCCTTACACACCACCTTGCATTCTTATGTAGGAGCACCTGATTTAGTAAAATCCCAGAGTAACTTTAAAGAGAGCGGTCCTAAGAAATTAAACAGCTGCTTGAACCATTCATGTTTTAACTTTTTCTCAGTGAAAGCATGTCTTAATTTTAGTGTATGCAGTGCATGTGTGAGGCTTTTCCATCATTTTTATTACTGGATGTGTGCAGTGATGGGTCTCCAAGCATATGGGTTTGGTTCCAGTTCAGTGTGGGAACATGACCACCTTGCCATTGAATTGAGTATGTCTGGTATGGAGTTCATATGAGTTTTTTAACAGTTGATAGCTGATACCTATTTTGACATGAAGTGACCATGGCACAGAGAGAGCAGCAGTTGTAATCACATTAAGTATGTCAGTAAGAAATCAGCAAAAGTTTAGAGATATTTTAACTGACAGCGTGAGTGAAAGCTAGATCTGCACCTTGGGTGGCAGGCTATGGTATATCTGGTCCGATGCCAAGGGCCCTAACGTTGGATTTATTGTGTCATTAAGCCATGGCCAGAGAGAAGGAGGGTGAACTGTGTTTCTTACAGTTGCTAAAAAAGGAAAACACTGCCACTGGTATGTTCTCAGTGAAAAAGCCAGTGCTATGTGAAAACTGCTGTTGGAGATGATTCAACCATCATCTGTCTGCATGTTAAATCTTCAAAATATTCTGTAACTGCATAGAGATAGCAAAAACAACGTGAAACTACTAACATGTAAAAGCAGGAAGATTTAAGGATGTGTCACAAGCATTTATATAACTGCACTTGTTGAACTGAGCTTGGTTACAGTTCTTGTCTGCTTGGATCATTTAACTGGCCAAAGATCAAAATATACCCTTAATATTCCACAGACACCTATGGCCAGTAATGACAAGGTCCTCCAGTGACATGTTATGTTAAAATATTAGCTAAATAGTAGCTGGAGTTTTCTGGTCAAAATAAAACTAGACCGTTATTATACTCCAATATAAGATTTAAAAATTTTACTTTTTTCAATATGTGGCTTCATTATCCGCTGTGGTAACTTGGTGACTGGATAATTTGTATCTGCTAATTAATTGACTTGACTGGATAATTTGTATCTGCTAATTAATTGACTTAACTGAAAACAGCCTAAATAATCTAAAATATAGATCATTGCTTTGTTTTTCATCACATTGTTGAAATTTTAGGTAAATTAGGTAAGTGTGCTTTGTGAGATTCATGCATACATGGGATATGAGCTGTGTTTATTTCATCAGCTCACAAACTGGGTCACAGTCTGTGAGGGCATACAGCTCTGGGGTGAAATCACCAGCTCACCATTATACAAAGCTCAGAGACTACCTACATCCCTTCCATTACACAGGCTCTACATCCCCAATAAAGTGACCACAAGAGATTGCTATCTTGCAATACTGACAATGTAGTTGTTTATAAAGAGTATAAACATGCTTGTGCACTCTGGATGCACTAAGGTGCCTTCATTTACTCACATACCTCAACACAAGACACAAAATTACCAAATGCTTGCACCTCTAATGAACACCTACCTGTACACACAGCTGGTTTGGAACAGGACAAAGCAGGCAGTGACAGAGCATCTAAACCAACTGCTGAAGGGCAAGGCAGCCACAGTCTTGAGCCTCCTTCTGCAGCTTGCAGGGGGAGTATCTGCTCTCTTCGTGTTCACTATCTATTGTGTTCCCTGGAACATGGTGTGTAACAAAACATACAGGCTGTTGTTTTGGCACCAGGGAAGATGCTGCTTTCGTCTTGGATGCTGCAGCTGTGGTTGGAGCCCTGAAAAGGGGACAAGATGCTTTTCTTTGGTGCAGTTAAGCAAGATCAGTTGAGTGAACCACTCTAAGGATAGGATGGACAGAGAGAAGTGTTTGGAAGAAAAAACCTAAATTAAAAGGAGTCAATTTAGAAACTTTCTGTTCTGCCTAACTTGAAGAGTTCTTTGTTGTTGTTGAGATTTTTAAAAAAGTATTCCTTTATGTTTAACAAAATCTGATTTCTGAAGTTAAGAGCTTTGTGTTTTGGGATGTCTCGAGGAAAAACTGGAGGTAGGTCTGCCTCAAAGATCTGCTGACTCCACCAGAGTGCTAATAATAATTATTATTACCTCCAAAATGAGGAGGTCCCTGCTTTAAGGTGTCTTGCAGGATAATATATAATGTGAATTCCTTAGTTAATTGCTGGAGATGCTGTTCCTCTGCCCTGTGCTTAATAGATTTGCACACTTACATGACAAGAGCAAACTGCTGAACATAAAGAATTGAATGTAAGCCCATTGCTTGGTAAACTTTGGCCTGGAAGCATCAAGTTGTTCTTCCAATCATTTGCAAGTACAGAAGGTGAGTACAGAGGTAAAGAGCAATAAGAGCAATAAAAGGGCAAGGCAAAAGAGAAGGGGTCATAAAGCACCTCAGCAGAGCTACCCTGTTGGCCTGTATCAATGAGTTTTGCCCTTTTAAATGCTTGTGCCTTTGCACACTTTGCACCATGGGGCCCTTTATAACAGATGCAGAGCTTGAACAAAGCATATTTGCAGCTCCTCTACCTATTATTTATGAGCTGGTGTGTACACTTTGCAGTGTTTCACATAGTGTGAGCGAAACAAATAGGTACCTTTATACTTCCTTATTCCTGATGGAAGCAGCAAGGGGGAAAGGGCAAAAGGAGAACCCAGAATTTCTTCTTTCAGGAAGAAAATGGAGATAGACAAAGTCTAAGAAGATTTTATTTGAGCAACTTACTAATGTGTCTACTTGCTAATGAGTTCTGCTGTAAATTACCAGTTCATCAGTATGTATATATTCTGCTTATTTGCTGTATTTATTTGGTGACTGGCTAATTCAAATCTGCAAATTTATTGACAACTGAAATTGCAGCCTAAATCATATAAAATGTGAGGTAAATACATCTATGGATTATTGTGGGTTGGTTTTGTTATGAGACTAGACTTTCTCCTTTCACAGCACTGAAGTGGTTAATTGCACACAAAAACCAGAAACACATAGCTTTTACCTCTGTCTACATATGTTTAAAAATATGCTAAGATACCCAAACATGGTATTGTCACATACAAACCCATCTCAAAGTAATAACCGGCTGTGACAAGGCCAATAACCTGTCCCAATTCTATCTCACTTGGCACATCTCCAAATGCTGATTCTCATGGTATATCCCAATATACCAGCTACACTCAGTACAAAGACAACAGTTTGGTGGAGTTCATTATGGATTGTTTATGATTGACAATATTTACTGCATGTCCGTTTTGAACAAACACAGGGCTATTCATAAATAAGGATATTAGGTAACTGTATGTTCCTACACCATGAAAATAAACTGTAGTTGGGGTTTTTTTCCCTGCTAGCAACTCAGGCAAATCGATTGTGAAAGCAGTTGGGAATTACCCTCGGACTGTTACAATGGTTGTGAAGTAGTACATTTTAAGTACTTCTGTAATCATCTTAATTTCTGTCCTCTCCATGTCCCCCACACCAAGGTGCTGCCATTGCACTGATGTGATTGATGAGCAAGGTCAACTCACACCTTTGATGAAAGAAGTGCTGATTCATGTGGACCTCGTGTGGGACCCCTTGGGCAGGGTCTGCAGGGAAGCTGTGGCCTTAGCCCCATCCCACCCACTGCCAGCCACTTTCCACCTCCTCAAAACCTTTGCAGCACAGCCAAGGGAGCTTTCCTTTTCAGTATACTGAAGTGATTACGCTTCTCACTCAGGACGTTTTTTCCAAGAACTGTGGCTGACGGCATCCTCTGAAGATAGATGCAGGCAGGGTATTCCAGCTTAGAAGTCCTCCAGAGCAGCATGAAATGTGTGCAGTCATTATGTCCTTCTGTTTATTCTGACCCTGTACAAGATGAAGCTATGTGTCATATGCTTAATTGTAAATGGACTGAACAGGTTTCTCTTTAATTCTTTAATCTTCTTACAAGATACAAAATAGGCTTAAGTCAAAAACTGTTCCTTAATGTAAAGGGTTGAGGGGGGCGGTTGCTTGCTTGGCTGTATTGTGATGATGACAACTGTCCCTCTAGAAGGATTGGGTTTGTGGAGCACTGAGACTATTCTCCCGAGCAGGTTTATGCCTCTTTGCATAAAGGTTTCCATAAAGATCTCTGTGAGACAATTGCACGCATAGCAAAGGAAGAGTCAGAATGTAGTTAAACCTCCCAGCCCACACACCATAACAGGAAAATCCTGTCTGAAGAATCAGGGAAGAGCCTTTTCTGGATAACAAGAGATAATGTGCTGATAATGCTGCAGTCCCCCCACCCTCTATGTGGTTAATCGCGGTAGCAGAGTCCAGCCCACTGTGGTTTGATATTTTTCAGGGTCTGTCCAACGTGGGAGGAGAGAAGAGGTCCTAGAAAGTGTTTCTGCGGTTGAGCTAGCAACAATTGTATTTTAATGAGCACAAGAGCTTGGGGGCAGTGCAAGAATAATATGTTTTCTGATCCATGCATGGGTTTTCTTGTCCAGGCTGAAAATATAGAGAGGGAAGAGATGTGTTACAGGGAGATGCGTAACATTGCAAGCCATCCAGCATGGCAGTGGGAGAAGAGATGTTGTTTTGTCTCCTACTCAAGGTTCCGTGGGTGTTAATGTTGCTGAAACCACAGCTGTGTTAAGAGCTAAAGCACCATCCCAAGACCAGATTTGCTCTTCTCAAGAGAAATGCTGGAAACCTTCTGCAATACAATACACAGAAAATGTTTTTTTCACCATTATACAAAGCTATTGTTGGGCTGGTAGGGCAAGCTGAACCCCAAAAATGGATACCTTCCGGTGTTTGAGATTTTTAGCCTCGAATCACAACAGTTCTTCCCAGAAAAATGCCCCGGGGAGCAGTTATAAAATTCAATTCAATTAGAAGGTGCTTTCTTCTAATATAAACAAAGAGCTAAAAAGAAAGACACCACCTTCCTTATCTATCGATTTTAGGAAAACTACTTTGCACCTCCCTGCCAAACAGCATTTTCTGATGCACAGGGTTCTTTTGTTAAAAGAGAAATGGGAGCTTTGCTTTAAACTAGAAAGCACCAACCAAGCAAAAACCCCACAAATACGCATTTTAAAAAAAGGTCTTGCAAATCTTTGCCAACATTTCAATTTATTTTTTCCCACAATGGATAACAAAGACATTAGTAACTAGCAACATCGATTTATCTGAAAAAAAATCTTATCAAACCAATAGCAAACCTTGCATGGCTAAACAGATTCTTAGAGAGGAAAACAGCACTGAAAATGTCCACTTGAGCAGGGTTTTTGCCTCACATAACAGTCCCATAAGCAAAGCAGCTACAACTTCTAATGGGGTGCAAAACTGGTTGTGTAACTTTCTCAGAAAATATTTATCAGTGATTCACTGTCAGATCAGAGCGATGTGCACCTGCAGGCATCCATCTCAGGTCTGCTTCCATAAAGATATAAAAGAATAGCTCTTCCTCTTCAGAGTTTGATGTTTACACTGTCTTTTTTATTCCCAATTGATTTTCACAGTGTGAGTGCAAAGATCAGTGCTCCTCTGTTAGTTAAGTCCTCGTTCACTGTGAGCAAGCAGTGGTGCAGGCTGTAAATTCATTATATAAATCAATTCCAGCATTTCTAGTGGATTACTTTAAGGTGTGTAACTTCAATACCATCAATAAGAAGTAGGATCTGATGGCTTTGGTCTTTGGAGCTAGCAAATTAAAGACCAGCCACCTTCAGTTCCTTCAATTCTGAGCAGATAAATAGTTACTTGCAAGCATTTGGAAAATAACAGAGGAGTAGCAGGTACCATGGATTTGTAAGGTATAAATTATATCTAGTAGAAATTGCAATAAAATTTCTTAATATGATAGACTAACAACTTAAAAATAAGCAAAAAGTTGTAGATATCATCAGATATGTGAGATTCATAAACAAACATGAACTAACTGAAACCTGTACAGGCCAGTACAAATCTGGTTTCATATAGTTTCAGCACAGAAAGGTGGCTACAGTGGTCTATCCAAGTTTTTTTCAATGTTTCACTAACAGTGCAGATGGAATAAAAAAAAATGTCTGAAGTTTAGCAATAGTGTAAAACTGGGAAGGCCACAGTTATAATGAAGGATGGGATGAAATTTCAAAACAAACTTGACAACCACAGCAACGTTTTCAGTACTGCAACTCAATGGGGACCAGCACAAAGACAGACACTAAGGCATGAACAGTCAGACACATATGCTGAGTAGGAGCTGGTGAGCAGCTGCTTTTCCCAACAGGATCTGTGAAGCAAAAAGAATCATAACACACCTTCCATCACCTGCCATATTTTGTACCTGTTGTCTCTGGCAGAAATATCAGTTGCATGATTAGGTCTTTCCTCTCATGTGGATCTGTGTGCTTTCGCTGTTTGGAGTTGAAATCACAACCAGAAGTCTATAGCTTTCCAGTCTCCTTATTCCACAGAGTTGGCAGAGTAGGAATATTTCTACAAAGGGATCTAGGAAAATCAGATGCATTCTCCCATACCAACTTCAAATATTTATTAAGCTGGTGCAATGCACAGAAGCCTCAAACCCCCTCCCCACAGCCAGAAACAGCTGTGATGAGAACAAGGGAGGCAGGAGGGGCTGTAATTCATGTGGCAGCTTCCAGCACAATGATCCGGCACCTTCAACCTTCAGTAGGTGCAGGTAACCACTAAAGACACATGACATTGATGGGATTTGACCCTAGATGGCAACTAAGCCCTGTGCAGCCCCTCACTCACGCTCCTGCCACAGTGGGATGAGGGAGAGAATCACAAGGGAAAAGTGAGAAATCTTGTGGGTCAGGATATGGACAGTTTAACAAGTGAAGTAAAAGCTGCACACACAAGCAAAGCACAACCAGGAATTCATTCCCCACTTCCCATGGGCAGGCAGGTGTTCAGCCATCCCCAGGACAGCAGGGCTCCATTATGGGTAACAGTGACTTGGGAGGACAAATGTCTCCAAATATCTCTACTTCCTTCTTCTCCCAGCTCCATATGCTGAGCATGACACCTTATGGCATGGAATATCTCTTGGGTCAGTTGGAGTCAGCTGTCCCAGCTGTGTCCCCTCCTGACTCCTTGTGCACATCCAACCTCCTGTGGGGTGGGGTGGGCTGAGGAGCAGAAAAGGCCTTGGCTCTGTGTAAGCCCCAGTAAGGGATAACAAAACCAACCCTGTGTTATTAGCAGTGTTTCCAGCACAAATCCAAAACACAGCTCCATACCAGCCACTGTGAGAAAAATCAACTCTACTCCTGACAAAACCAGCACACACTTAAGTGTTAAAGGACTTTTTATCAGACTACACTGTAACACAAAAAAAAAAAAAAGATTGTCCATTACTTGAGCGGAGACTGGTGTAGCTGCAGTCACATTAAACACTAAAACAATCCAAATACTATTTAACTACATGAAATTTACTCACAAAATTCTTGGGTGAATTCTTCCTCCTAAAGATGGATGAGACCTTGGCTGCTGTAGACTCCATCCATCCAATACTCATTGACATTACTCTCATACTCCTTGACATCTATTCTGTATTTGTTGACATTCCTCCCACATTCATTGAAAATAGTTGTATAAGGGGATGTTGTTGTAGAAGAAGGAAGAGTTGAACTCCCAGAACTGAACAGCAGAAGTGTGGTCGAGAAAGGGATGGATTAAATACTGGACAGATAGTTTGCATAGATGGAAGAAGTCAGAGTGACAAGGGTTTACAATCTGTACAGAGGGAATCCTCTTTAAATTTGCATGTAGAAGCAGCATTTCAGTTCTCCAGCTTAATGCCAAGTTTTAACGAGCACTTGCAATGCCCTAAAAACAGAGCCTCAACGTTAGAAGTCCCTCATTGCTATGGGTACCCAGTGCTATCTGTGCCAACAGCTGCTTGTGGGCAGAGAGAGCCAGGCAGATCTGAAACACCAGGGAATCCTTTCCAGGCTAACTCCATGGTGTTAAGTGACTGCAAGCTCTATCAGTGAGAAAGCCAGCTGCCTCCTAGGTGTCTGTACTGCACAAGGCATAGCTGGGGGAGTGTGATGCCATGTGATAGGAACAGGTTTCGTTAAACCAGTAGTCTTTCCCATTATCTTTCTGAAAAACAGTTGACAGAGAGGCTTGCTGGGGTTGCCCTTCTCAAAAACAAAAACAAAAACAGAAACAAAAATAAAAACCAAAACCAAAAAAACAACAATAAAACCCCCAAAAACTCTGAAGCAAAATGTATCCAAAATATAGTCTACTTTAGTAAACATGCCTTTGACTCTCTAGATATTAGGTCCAGCTAATTACAGCTGCTTTCCTTGAAGCTACCAGTTTTTTTGTAGGAAAGGCGTGGAGAGCTGGCCAGCAAAAATGTGAATTATTTATGTTCTTGCTGAAAACATGAGTCTTGTCACTAGATTGAATGGATCTGCAGAGACAGTTTCTGTAGCAACCCAGAACCTTGCCCAGCAAAATGTCACCCAGCTAACACAGAACCGTAATAAATATCTGTCTGGGTAGCTGAAGATGACACAGATGTGCCAGAGTAAAATTTATCTGAGTTTTGAGTCCTCCAGTCTCCCAAGACCCATCAAGATGTCATTTCAGAAGATGAGCTGGTGGCATGTCAACTCGGGTAGCAGTAACAATCTAGCTGTGACAGCATGGGGTTTCCAAAGATTACACAAACCTTCCTGGGGAAGCAGCAAGTCTTTAGCACTAGGAACACAAGGTAAAAAGGTGCTGGGGTCAGGCTTTTAGTGGTAGCCCACATAGTTAAAGTCAGTGTAAATAAAATTGTGCTTCACAAGACTTACTGTCACATCTCGGAGTGCTACGTCCACATACCAAATACTGAGTTTGATAATGCTGTCTGAAATATTTCAGAGATCTTTTAATTGCCATGGTAGTTAGTGTAGACTGACAAAGACAGGAGTATGTGGATTCAAGAGTTTCTTTCCTATCTATCCTTAGTCTTTGATCTTGGCTCATTGCTGTTTGAGGTCTGTCTGCCTTCCTGTAAAGATGAACCCATCACAATGAAAATGTTACAGAGATTACAAGCTGCTAGGAATATCTAGCAGAGCTTTGAAAGGCAATGCAGGTTGGTACATTTGTCTAGACTTATTAAACATATTTTTCACTATGTCTGTATTTGAATTTTTCCTAATTATCAACCCAGCAAATGATCTTTTACTACATATATTTATCATGTCTTAAGAATTTCTGAGGCTATGAAACCAAGAACATATTAGAAAAGTTACAATACCCAGAATTTTGAAAGTAATGTTAGTTGATGGTTCCTTCATGATGCATCTCCAACTCAGCTGTACTCACCAGAAAAGTAAACTGCAATTTTTTGTGCTTCCACACATCTGCAATTCCAGAATTTCCTACATTTTGACCTTATGAACAAAACTAGGCTTTCCACATTCAGAACAACCCAGGTGCTTAGCTCTAAACAGGAGATAATCCAGTTATAAAAAGCTTGTGGTTATTTGGACAGAGGTCACCAAGGTACAACTCTAAAGGTGAATAAAAGTGAGGGAAGCTGCCTGACACCTATGTAACCTGGACAAGGAGAAATCAGGCTGGCAGACAACAGGGACTTGGTTTATGTTTTAAAGTTTTGCTGATTTAGCAATTGCAGGATGTAACAACACTCACCAATCAATACAACTTTGCTGGCAAAAACCCACAGGTGTGGTTTCAACAGCAAAACACCCTTTGCAGTTCTGGTATAAGCAAGAGATAGTTATTAAAGCAATTGAAATTGGATCCTGTGTCTAGGAGAGTTTATCAGGTCTTCTACTGCAGCTACATTGGCAAACTTTCTAGCCAAGGCTTTTCCAGAAATCAGCTGCTGGAGAGTGCAAGGCTGATAGCAGAGCTGCTCTGGAAGCCTGAGGAGAGCATAAAGCTTTGCACCCTCACCCTCTGGGAAGCCCACCAAGAAACACAGCCTGCTTCCTTAAGAGAATCTCAGCTGGAGAACAAAGGACTTCAGATCATACATGGAGGGGTAATTTGCATCTCATTAATCCAATATTTAAAAATCAACACTGTGTTTGTTTCTCTAGTGTCTGTGTTTTCCTCTTCCAGACATATCAAAAAGGATGCATTTTCAATTAGTTGTTTTTTCCCCCCACTTTTCCAGAATGAAAAGCAGCAAGAACATTTCTGGATGCCTTGAAATCCTTCCCCCCTATCCCAGGCCCCAAACCATGTATAGCTATAAAACAGTTTAAAGGGATTTTATGAAACTTCCTACGAAAAATCATTGCATAATATAAACACATAAACACAAGCATGACTATTCTCAACTATAGATGTTTTGGAATTAAATAAATTCTTGGAAAGTGTTTTACCTTGATATATTTTCTTATGTAGTACTATAATTTCACTGCTGCCCAGCAAAACTTCCTTAATTATCAACTGCTGGTAATTCTCAAGTCATGTGTGCAATATGTGGGTCTAGTTTAGAGGCTTTTTAATGGGTTTTATGCTAGCAAAACCTATAGCTGCATCTATAAAAGCCCTTACATGACCCAAATATTCAAACTTTATCTGACAGCTATGTCAACTGTCATAAGAAGCAGTGGAATACAGCTGCACCAGAGGCATTTCTAGGTGATGCTTTCAGCAAAGCTATGCTTTTGATAGGAGGTTCAAGAAGACATGTACAAAGGGTGCTTTTGTAGGCATAGAGAAACCCACACTCTGTGCACACTGCCGGTACAACACCATTCCTGTAATAATAAACATAAATAATAAACAATTCCGTAATAATGATCAACTTTTCATTAAAGAGCCTGAGGATAGACTCAATGGGTATTCTTGTGCCACTCTTAATGAACTGTTTCAAAAATCACTTAGAGCATGGAGCATTTCCAGGACTCACTGGCACACGGGGGCCTCACAATCAACTTACCACCAACCTGGTGACCTTGCTGAGGCACCAGTGGCTTCACATGAAGACTGGTAAAGGCAAACTAATATTACACTAAAACAAGAGATCTGCTCGGGCATGTTGGGTGCGCTCAGTCTCAGGAAGACTCTGTGCTCTGGAGGCAGCAAACTGCTTCTCCTCCCGTCAGGCTCGGTCCTTTCCTGATTAATGAACAGCAAATCCTGTTGTGAGAGTGGCCTTGGACCACATGGTATCCTCATCAAGGCTGGTTTTTTTTCTATTATTGGTTTTGCTCCCATAATTAATAGGAACAAGCATTCTAACTTACAAACACGGACTTTGGAGGAGGAGTTAGATTTCCCCACCCCCACATTTTTCCCCTCGCAGCAGAACAGTGTGTTCTGTTTTTGCCAAATAAACTGGGTATATATTATGGCTTGATTCCTGGTACATAATTAATATTATTCATAGACAGTGTGTCTTCAAACAGCTGGCTAATATTCACTCTGAGAAAAGGTCTTGCGATCCCTTCGGTCAGCCAGGGACAGAAACTTCAGTTTTATTTTCTCATTGTGTGGTGACACACTGTGAAGGCAGAGTGGTGTGTTCAAAGTACAGTGTTTAGAGGCTTACAGGAACAAACATGAACATGCAATTCAACAGGCAAATGGAAGATGCCGTTGCATTTCCTGATCCCTCCTTCTCTGTTTTTCATAAAGGGGATAGAAACATGAGCACAGAAACTAAATTTTTTATCCATATAAAACAACAAGCAGTAGTTCTTGTCAGAAATGTACCAGATTTACGTTTTTACTATCTTTCTGCTATGTTTGCAGAACGTATGTGTGTATGTATATAATTTGCACTTTAAACACGATCCCACGTGATGTGTTTTATGCAGTGTATTTTAATGAAGCATTCACCCCTTGCCTGCTTTCAAATGCTGACAGTTCTCCAGTTACCAAGGAATATGAAGCATGGGGGGAGGAATGGCTACACCTGAAAATGCTTTGCAAGCAACTTCACTTCCAAGAGATACCTTTGGGCAAATCTCATGACCGAGGAAAGGCAGGTTTCGTTACTTTTCCCTGGCTCCCGCTTCTCTTAGCTGTCTCCTGCGGCTCCTGGCTCTCTGTAGACCTGGGAACACCGGTACGAGGGGTGCCTGGTTAAAGGGATGGCATCAGAGAAACAGGGAGGGCAGCGGCGTTTGTCGCGGTCACAGCATCACGAGATTCTCAGGGTTGGAAGGGACCTCTGCAGACCACCATCTTCCATTCCCCGCAGTTAGGCAGGGTCATTTATAGCAGGTGGCACAGGAACGCGTCCAGGTGGGTTTGGAATGGCTCCAGAGAGAGGGAGTCCACAAACCTCCCAGGCCAGCCTGGCACACCCAAGATAAAAAAAGTTTTTCCTCATGCCGAGGTGGAACTTCTAGTGGTTTTATTTATGGCCACTGCTCCTCGCCCGGCCGCTTCCCATGCAGCAGGAAAACCCAGCACCCCTGGGAGCGGCCCGCCGCCGCCGTGTGGAGGCAGTGGGGGCTGAGCCAATGGCTAGCGGGGCGGGCCCCAAGGGGGGCGGGGCTGCGCCGGACACCAATCAGCGCTCGGGGCAGGGCGGGAAGGCGGGAGGAAGCGCGGGGCGGGACGGGAGACACGGCCAATGGCGAGTCGGGATGCGCGTGCGGGAGCGGGACTTGGCCGCAGGAGCCCGTCAGACGTGAGGAAGGGCGGTGCCAGCCAATCGGAGGCCGCTTTGGTGACGGGCGAGCCAATGGCGAGCCGCGCGGGCGGGGCGCCAGCCAATCAGGGCGCGTCCGGCGAACAAAAGGGGCTCTCCAAGGCGCCGGCCCCTCTCCTGAGCACAATTTCACATGACGCAACGGCTGCGGGAAGCGGTTCGCGAGCCGTGCCCGCCGCCGCCATTTTGTGAGCGCGGAGACTGAGCCGGCGGCGGCCCGAGGAGCGGCGGCACCGGCAGCGCAGGCAGCGGGAGCCGCAACGCGGAGGATGCGGTAGAGGAGCCCAGCGCAGCGGCGGGGGGGCGGCATCGGCATCGCTCGGCGGCGGCGGCGGGGGATCGCGGGGAGGGGGCTGTCGGTCGGTGGGTCGGGTCCTGGTCGGAGCAGCATGTCGGCCCCGGAGAGCAGCGCTGGCAGCAGCGAGGCCCGGGAGGACGCGTGCCGCGACTACCAGTCGTCGCTGGAGGACCTGACGTTCAACAGCAAGCCGCACATCAACATGCTGACCATCCTGGCCGAGGAGAACGTGCCCTTCGCCAAGGACATCGTCTCCCTGATCGAGGCGCAAATCGCCAAGGTTTTTATATTCCACCGACTACTACTCCTACCTATACTGCTGGGGGGACCGGCCGGGGCAGCGG
>VXBI01002487.1:55465-171261 GCA_013397375.1 Toxostoma redivivum
TTTTTTTTTTTTTTTTTTTTTTGTGGTAGATCCACTGCATTATACTTTCAACTGAGTGTCCATTTTTCAGATTAAGTTTTTGTATTAAAAAAAATCCCAAGCCAAATCCCTTGATATTTATAGTGGCAACCAGAAAGAGAGGTCTGTATTTCTGGGATTGGTAATCCCTTTATTTGAAAAGGTTAAAGTATGTTTTTGTTGTACTAAACTTCTCAGTTTCTTCTTATTACTCCAGGCACCTGCATCAGAGAAGCTACCCGTTATGTACCTAATGGATTCCATTGTCAAGAATGTGGGAAGAGAGTATCTCACTGCATTTACTAAAAACCTAGTTGCAACATTTATTTGTGTATTTGAAAAGGTATATATACTTTCAGAAAAGTATTCTAAGCAAAATTTGTTCCTGGTAAAATAAGTACGTGCTTTAAGGTTTGGGTTTTCTTGTGTGGTGAACAATACAAATTGATTGATTTTTATAAATCTCAATATCTATACTGTGAAAGATTATTCCTTCTGCTATCAAGCATGGAAGTTAGCTGAAAGATGCAAAGTATTACTTAATTTGGTGTGTAAATATCAGTAGCTTTCCTGTCCAGGCAAGATTTTACTAACAGTATTTTGATTATTAATGGCTTAGGTGGATGGACTTTCTGTAATATATAGACCAATTAATTACAAATCGTTGGTTTATTTTTAAGATAGTTAATAGTCCTTATGCCAAAAATAGACTGAGAATTGGTTTCTTGTGGATTTCTTAAAGCCTCACTCTCCTGTAGTTAGGTTTGTCCGATTTATGTAATTTACATTGTGCAGAACGAGTGCTTAAACTCGAGTGAGTAGCACTGAGACCTACTCTCTTGGTGGTCTCTCAGCTGAAGAAAATGCTGTGACTGTGCAGGGGAAGAACCTTAAAATGTGTGACTGTATTATACATAAGTGGTTTAATTTCATTCAGCATTCAAAGCTGCTGCCATACCTTTTAATTCTGGCTCTAAATTGTGAAGCCCAGTGAAGTAATTGTGCATAATCCTCGGTGAGAAAAGCATATCAAAGTGGAGGTTTTGAAAGGCCAGACTTTAATTGGTTTAAGTTGGATCAGAAAAGAAGGGTTAATTTCTGTGGTTTCCTGTATGTTAGAAGAAAGTGGCATTTCATAAGAATGAGATGAATGAAGCTTTTGCATATTTATCATTTCATATCAGCGAGGATCTGAAATCCTGGTGTGCTTTATGTATGGTTTTCAGATGTAAAGTGCATGATTGAAGTAAGGGATAGATTGTTACCGTGACTGTAAAAGACGCAAACTCTTATGTATAGAGCAGATAGAGATGGATTTTTTTGTTTTTTTGGTGTTGACTTGTGAATGCTCTTCTGCTGAGTTGCAATTAAGGTTGCAGCTGAATGAAGCTCTGGATAATAACTGATCTTCAGAGTTTTATATGTTAACTTGCTACTAAGCTTACTAGAACTACTAATGTGTGCTAATTAGATGTGTAAAGTGGCAGTCATTTCTTATAGTTTATTTGGTCATGTTAAAAGATATGAGTAGAATACCAGCACAGGCATTGTTACAGGTTTGGTTTTATCAGTAAATGGTCACTAAGGTATCTTTAGACACTTCAAGTCAGAACTGTTTGCTCAGTTATTCCTGCACATTTTTGCAGTGAACTTCAATGAAGCCGCTCATGGAAAATTGTATAGAGGCATCATTCCCCAATTACTAAGTATGAATTACTTATATTGAAGTTCCTGCTCTTACTCAAAAAGAATCTCCAAACTTTCTAGAATATTCTGTGTCTAGGTGTGACATCTGAAAACAGCAGCAAAAATCATTTACATGGGCAATACTTAATGATTGAATTGGAATTTGAAATTAGGACAACTGCATGTATTTTGTCCTCTAATGTTTTTTATTTAGTGGTTAATTGACCCACTCAAGTTATGAGATGAACTAAATTTTGCGGCATTGTAGATTTCTAATTTAGCTGCTGTGAGATCATCCAGTTGTTTATAAAGAGATAAAAGGGGTCTCTGGTCCTACAAGTAATTTGATCTGTGACTCATACATAGATGGGTCTAATTCTGCAGCTGAACTGAAATAATAATTGACTTCATTTTAGCCAATACTCATTTTATTGCATTTGCTGAGAAAAAAATACTTCAGTGACTAAACAGCTGAACAAAACACCATTTTTTTTCTGTTCAGAGTTTGTTTTTTCTTGATTTGTTTGTCATTATTATACCCTAGCACAAACACTTGAATAATGTACTGTCTCAGAGGCTGTTGCCTTTCAATACTTTTTTTACTGTACTTTTTTCCACAGAAGTTGGGCCAGTAAAATGAGAATTTTGCTAATGGAAAAGTTGAAAGAAAATTCTCAGAGCTTGGTAATACACAAAATCTTCAAATGGCCTTGAAACAACAAATTCCACATTTGAGCTTCTGTTACTGATCCTGTTGATATAGATGTGTTGTCTGCACGGCTTATAAATTTTGTGTGTAGCAAGTTCAGTATGTTGAAATGGCAAGGTAGAAATAGGAAATGAATGAAATCTTAAATTCTACAGAAAAGTTTAAGAAATTGTTCTATATTAACTTAACAAGCCATAGAATTGTTTTATTGTTTTAGGTGGATGAAAATACTAGGAAAAGTTTATTTAAATTACGCTCCACATGGGATGATATTTTTCCTTTGAAGAAACTATATGCACTTGATGTCAGAGTCAACTCATTAGATCCTGCCTGGCCAATTAAACCTCTGCCCCCAAATGTGAATACTTCTAGCATCCATGTGAATCCTAAGTTTTTAAATAAATCGGTAAGTTTTTCTACCTTCTGTAAGAACAGATGGTAATACATATTGTTTTCATTGTTTGTATGCTGCTTTTTGACAATTTAGAATATTAAGAATGAAGTATTTGGCCTTTGTAAACAGGTAAGAGAAATCTACAAATTCAGAATATTTGAAGGATTCGATTCTTTTATTTACAGATTGTATTCTAGGTTTTGGAACATTGAGGAATTTATATTAAATTCCCTACACCTGTCAAAGTAGGCAAATCATAATGGGGCAAAAAATTGCAGTTTATAACTGCTGTATGAGCTAAGTCCTGGTACTGGATCATGATAACACTGAAAGGAGATGGATTTAGTTGATTTCATTAGGATTTTAAATGTAACTTTTGTTTATTTTGTTTTTAGCCAGAGGAATCTAATGCACCTACCTCTGCTGTCACTTCTGGTGCCTCTACTCCTCCAACTGTTCCTGAAATACAAAAGAATTTGACACAGGAGCAACTGATAAGGCAGCAATTGCTTGCAAAGCAAAAGCAGTTGTTAGAACTTCAGCAAAAAAAACTAGAGCTGGAGCTGGAGCAGACTAAAGCACAGTTGGTGAGTAGGATAGTTGATAAAACTTTAATAGTTGGGGTCTCTCTTTTGGAGAGTACTTGGCTGTACTGGTAAGTACAGTACATTGGTTTTCACTCATGTTAGGTAAGTGTAGCTATTTTAGGACAGTAGAGCAATGCAAGGTTATCTGGTGTTCCTGCATTGTTTTTGTTACATTGAAACCTTAAGTTTGCACTTTAATGTTAAAAAAAAAAAGTTAAAATCTTGTGGTTTGGTTTCAATTTCTCTCCAGAATGATACATGACTATGATCTTCATCTTTTGCCTCTTGCAACTTACAGCGAGCTGGGCTATTTTAAATATGTTTGTTCCTAAGGAACAAAGGAGCCTGATGGTTTGTAAACAAAGTCAGTTTCTTGGTTGGCAGTAGTTGGAAGTCTTCCTGTGTTTGCAGCTGACAGTACAGAAGAAAGCATCTTTGAAATTAAGTGTGAAAATAGGATACTTGGCACCTGAGTTACCTAGAGCATGTGTAATATATAGGAAAGCTAGCACTGTAAATGTGCCAGTTACATATTTTGCAATATTTACTTTATATACTGATCTTGCATTGTATTTGAATTTGATTTGTAATGGTGTACTGCATTATTTTAGTGTTTGTAATTAGCAGTTACTGGGTCAATTTCAGTTAAATGGCTGAAGCTCATAATTTTCAAGACATGGCTATTATAATTTTGTTTTTGAGACAGAATATTAGCACCTCTGGGTAGGAGTTGTGGCATAGAGATTAATGCTGGATTTTTTCCAATTTCAGGCTGTATCTCTTAGTGTTCAGCAGGGATCATCTAGTATAGCTTCAGTTCCAGCACCTTCCAAGCAACGCATGTCTCCCACACCTCATATGACAGTTAAACCACCTCACCAGACTGCTGTGCCATCTGAAAAAAACAAACCATCCCCAAGTCCTCCACTTCACGATATCAAAATAGTAAACAGGGATCCTCGGCTTAATAGGATGGGTCAACATTCTTCTCATACTAAAGATCAGTCTCATAGGAAAGAATTTTCACCGAGTGTGACCAGTCAGTCTGAGACCAAGGGAAACAAAACAGCACAAGCTGAAAAGCCCAACTCAACAAAGTCAGAAAAATCAAAAACAAGTGAAAAAACACAGAAGAAGGAACTTGAACAGTCCAAAGCAAAATCTAAATCACCATCCCCTTTGAAAAATAAGCTGCCTGATACTAAAGACAGTAAAAGCCAGGAATGTGAAAGCACTAAGGCTTCTGACATCAGTAAGCGGGATCCAAGACTGAAAAGACATCTTCAAGATAAGTCAGAGGGGAAGGAAGAGGAGGTCAAAGAAAAGAGGAGAAGTACAGAGAAGAAGGAAAAAGAGGAGCATAAGACATGTGAACATAGACTGGTGGGGAGCAGAAATAAAGTGATTAATGGTGCTGTTCAGAAACAAGACACGACTACAGAGGAGTCAGAAAAGCAGGGTGGAAAACAAGGAAGATCAAGTAGCAGAAAACGGTCACGATCACGCTCTCCTAAGGCAAGATCACCATCTACACATTCTCCAAAAAGACGAGAGAGGAGATCACCTAAAAGAAGACTTCGGAGTTTATCTCCTACTTCATCAACTCCTAAAATTGGAAAGATACGTCAGATAGGCCCTAAGCAGTCTCATGTTGAAGAAGGCACACAAGCAGGAAGAGATGAGAGAAATTCTAATAAGAGAAATGTTAAACAAGAGGTGCGTGATCCAAGGAGATTGAAAAAAGCCCAAGAAGAAAGACCCCAGGAGACAGCCACCCAGCATTCTGCAAAAGCTTCTCCAGATCCAAAGGAGAATGCAGAAAACTGGCAGGGATCCAAATCAGGCAAGAGGTGGAAATCTGGTTGGGAAGAAAGTAAAAAGTAAGTTACAATCTTTTAAACAACTTCTATGTGAAGTCAGTGGAAATTCTCCTGTTGGCTTCAGTATAATTGACTTTGACAAGCAGTGTTCACATTGTTAAAATTGATAGGTTTAACTTGTTTCTACTAGTGAAATACAGAGAGATGATGCATACTTAGATTTTAAGGTGATAGTGATGTTTTGCCATGATCAATCCTAGTAGGAGCCATTATGTCCTGAGTAATTAAATAATCTCTATTTTACATCTATTCTTGTTTTCAGCGCACAGCAGAATGATGAACACCAAGCACTTGTCAAATCCCCACACCAAAGACATCGGGAAAACTGGCCTGCTGGTAAAGGAGTTCTGTCACCCCGAGCACCAAAGCAACAGCACCGGTTAAGTGTGGATGCCAATTTACAGATTCCCAAAGAATTGACATCTGCAAGTAAAAGAGAATTACTTAAGAAGGTAATACTAATAAATCTACCTTCATAGAAATGTCCCAGGGATGGGTTTTTTCTTCTTTTTTGGAAGTCTGAATTTTAACTTTGTATTACAGGCTAATGACCGCTTAACATCTGGTGAAATAACACAAGATGAGTTTCTCATGGTAGCTCATCAGATCCGACAGCTGTTCCAGTATCAGGAAGGAAAGCACAGATGTAATGTCTGGGATAGCCCTACAGAGGAAAAATGTGGTTTGAAAAAGAAACCTCTTCTATCGGATGCAGAATTAACATATTATGAACATAAAGCTAAACTAAAAAGGACACAAGTTCAGCATTCATTGTCAAGGCTTGATCTGTTGGATCCCGATGATATTTTGGATTATCATATACCTGATGCATTGCTTTCTGGAATAGACTGTGAGCAGGCAAAAGCCAAGCGGGGAGTACAGTTTGACAGAAAAGAACCCTTTGCAGAAAGATCAAGGAGACACTCTCCTGTAAGTGGCACTACAAGACCTTTTGCTGAAAACCTGTCACCGCTTGAGAGTCGACGAAGACTTGAAGACCAACGTGCTACTAAAGGAGCAAGAGGTTCTGATCCTTATGACAGCTGGGGAGAATCGGATGAATTTAGAGATGCTCTCAGACAACAGGGGAAAAGTACAGCAGAGTTCCAGAAAATAGATGGAGATGCACTCTGTAGGTTTGATAATCGTGAAGAAAGACAGCTTCTTGGGCAAGGTGGTGTGTGATTTTACTTTATATCTGTTAAGCAATTTGTCAATATATTAGTGAGTGGTTATGTGATTTGTTCTGTTTTTTTTAGGTGTTCGAGAGGAACCAAGGTCACCATTTACTGAACGTTTCAAAAGAGCTAGATATGAAGATCCAGAGAAAGCACCATTTCCAGAAAGTCCAGGATCAAGATTTGGAGGTGTTGAAGCAAAGCAGAGGATAAGTGCACTGATGGAAGACAGACCTCTGTTTGATGGCTCACCTAGACCAACTGCTGCAAGGGTTGGGGTCGATGGACAAGGAAGTCCTTTCGTTGATGGTCCTGCTGCTGGTTCAAGTTCCAGAATTGATGGGCCAGCTGGACAGGCTGCTTTGAGATTTGAGGGGCCTTTGGTGGGGACAGGTGCATCTCAGTATGATGGACCACTGGCAGGAGCAGGGGGAGCTGGAGCCCTAAGATTTGATGGGCCACCAGGACAGCTGGCAGGGACCCTGAGATTTGAAGGACCGCCAGGCCAAGTTGGCGGAGGAGGTCCACTGCGGTTTGAGGGACCTCTTGGGCCTTTGCGGTTTGAGGGGCCTGCAGGGCAGCCAGTAGGTGGTGCTAGATTTGAAGGTCCTGGAGTTGGTCTCAGGTTTGAGGGTCCCCATGGTCAGCCTTCAGGTGGTCTCAGGTTTGAGGGACCTCATGGTCAACCTATGGGGCCTCGGGGTCAACCAGGGGGTGGTCTCAGGTTTGAGGGACCCCATGGTCAGCCCTTGGGGCCTCATGGTCAACCAGGAGGTGGCCTCAGGTTTGAGGGGCCACATTTACAGCCATTGGGGCCCCATGGGCAACTTGGAGGTGGCCTCAGATTTGAGGGGCCACATGGTCAGCCCATGGGGCCACATGGACCATCAAGTGGTGGGCTCAGGTTTGAGGGGCCACATGGACCATCGGGTGGTGGACTGAGATTGGAAGGGTCACGTGGACAGCCGGGTCTAGGTCCTAGGTTGATTGATGGACCAGTGCACCAGGGAGCTGGTGGACTTAGATTTGATGGTCCTCTTGGTCGGGCTGGTCCGAGATTTGATGGCTGTCATGGAGCTGGATTTGATGGTCAGCCTGGACAGCTGTCTCTCCTGCAAAGATTTGATGGAATTCATGGACAGCCTGGCCCAAGGTTGGCACCTGGCCAACAGGGACAAGCAAGATTTGAAACAGCCATACCTCAAAGATTTGATGGACCTCACCAGCCAGCCTCTAGGTTTGACTTACCCCTTGGCCTTCAGGGTGCACGTTTTGAAAATGTAGCTAACCATCCTGCCTCAAGACTAGAAATGTCACCATATGGACAAGGTGGTCCGTTTGTTGAACATCCTGGTCAGGGCTACAATGGACCAGCTCATGGAATGCAGTTCCAGAGACCTGATATATTTGATGGTTCACCCGGACCAAATTTCAATGGGCCAGCTGGCCCAGGAGCACAGAACTTCCCACTGAGAGCAGCTGGACATTACTTTGAAGAAAAAGGTCTCCAGGGTCCTCAGTATGGAAATTTCAGTAATATGCCAATGGGAAGTAATCAGGTAAGAGCTGATCGCATCAAATAATTTGCTTGCAGAAGCATTTTTGTTACAGAATGAGCAGGATTTCTTCCTGTAAAATTGAAATATTTTTCTGAAGAGTCAGTTTCAAACTAAAATAGTCACTAGATAATTTAAGAAGGGCATGCATTGCTGTGTTTCCAGAATCCTTGTTTTTCAGTATTAGTCAAAATAGTGCAAAATAGGATCTTTGCAATCACTTCATAGTTCAGAAGATGTCTTTGAAATCATTATTTTCAAAATTAGAACAAAACCAGGTATTTGGAAGCCTTTGGCATTTTCATTAAATTTCAATAAAGGTGAATTCTATATAAAGCATGAAAGATAAATGTAAGTGCAATATACATAATTAATTTTTTAAGAGGTGTGAAGTTAGACTGGACCAAAATAATAGTTGTCTTTTTGCAGCTGTTAGTCCTGGTTACAAGCCAGTTTTAAAGAGATACCCATAACTTGGGGGAATTGAGGAACATAGGGCCATTGTTGAACTTTCTTGCTCGACTGCATTGTTGTCTTTTAAAATTCTCTTGGCACCATCTTGCTTTGTCAGTTCAGTTGTCTTTGCTGATGCCTCTTGGAAATGCTCTCTTCAAAAGGAGGAAATGATACTTTACAGTGGTGAAACGGATGTAATTTCTTGCAGTAAATTAGAGATTTTAAAAAGCATTTTTCATTTTGGGGGATAAAAAGTGAATGTAAAGAGTTAACTGATTGTACAAAAGCAGGTAATGTGTCCTGCAGACCTCTAATGGGATAAAACCCTAAACAGTGTGTAAATCCAGAAAGCAGCCAGTTAGGAAAAACAACCCAAACATTTTTATTACAAGTGTGTTATAAAGACTGTTTTTCTACCTACAGCTTACTGTAGCTGATGTGCTGAAAAGCCTTGCTTTCAGGATGTGTGTCAGTAGTGAATGCTGCAGGTCTTGATAAAAATTAATTGTGGCATTTATTTATAGACATTTACAGGTTCCTTGAGTTTCTTGAGGAGCTCTATTTTGGTGAACATGAGCAATTTAAAAGGAAGTACTGTGTTTGGAAAATGTGATTTTTAAGTAGAAGGAAAGGTGTTGAAGGTGTTGCTGGTAGGGTTTTGTTTGTTTGCTTGTTTTTTTAATATTAGGCAAAATGAGGATGTGTTCTGAATTTTTCTAGTGGAAAATGAAAATTGGGGATCATATGGTTATTTGTGGTCCTTTTCAATACCAAACTGACATGGTTCATTCTCAGGAGTTCAATATATGTGAAATTAGTGAGAAACATCTAGAAGTTAATAATAAAATGTGAAAAGTAAGTTTATGACATTATTGTACAAAGAATACTCAAATGTTTACTTTCACAGGTTTCTCTCATGTCTGCTCAACCAGGACCTTATGGCCAAGGTCAGCAGTATTTGCCAAATCCTGGAAGTTTTGTTCAGAACCCTGCAGGTGTGTAACAATAGAATTCCTTTTATTTCTTTTGGATTGTTCATTCAGTGGTGTCCAGAAAAATGACCTTTTTTTAATGTCCTGATTTACCGGGTGTGTGTGGATTAAGGGAAGCCTCCTCAGTGAGGTAGGTGGCTCTAGATGTGGTGTCTCTACCACTTTCATCTCTTAAGGAGCTTTCCTCAAACACTGGAGGCTTTTGTTAGTTTTCATTAACCATGTGGTTTGGGTATAAAGTTGTACTGAAAAAATAAAAAAAATAGTTCTGATCTGTTTTTCTGGAAGACATCAGTCTGTAGGTCTAGATTGCTGTGCCTGGGGTGTGCAAACATTTCCAGTGTGTAAGTGGTTAGTAGTGAAGAATTTCAAAGACATCATAAAAGGTTAAACCAGGTGATGAAGTAGATTGACACTGGTGAAATATGTGAGTACAGGACAGTACTGCATTTCAAGAACCACCATCCACTAGAGGTCTGTGTATGGGCAACCAGCTTAGATAACACTTCAGAATACATTATGAAGGAAGGGAAAATCTTGTTACAGAGATTCCTTGTTGCAATGGAAGACATTAGCCAAACTCCCTCCTAAAGCAGGGAGTTGGTAAATAATTTGTAACAAAAATGAAAGAAATAGGCAAGAGGAAAATTACGTTGTGAAATACACAGATAAAAGTGAAGTCAATTTCTGATGCTAACCTTTTGCCACATTGAATGTCTGTGTTCTTCCCCAGGAGCTCTTTCCCATTCATATCCTGATAACCACCTTGGACAGGTTGATGTGAATGAATTGTTTGCTAAACTGCTGAAAACAGGGATCCTCAAATTGTCTAAAACTGATTCCACTTCAGCACGTATGTAGATTTATTATGTTCTAACTATCTAGTTTATCCACAGCTCATGTGTAAATCTGAGTGTACAAACTTTTGTGAGCTCCTGTATGATTTTTTTTAAACTGAACTCTGTTTTTGGGAAGGAACTTACTGCACGTGATTGCGTAAATTTTTAGTATATTTTTTAACTTACACTTCAGCTATCCAGAGCAGTCAGTTTTGTCTTTGATACTGTGCTTATGTAACTAGTTCTTGATTATAATCAGGGTCTTTTCATCTTCTGAAATATTTCTGTATCTGTGAAGACTGAATTTTAATGCCAAACACTGAGGTGAAATATTGTTTTCCTTAATTGAAATTCTGGTTTATGTTCTTTTATGCTTTTTTTTAATAGTGTCAGAAGATGACTGATGTAGCTGTTACACACTTGCGCTTGACCAAGTCAAGATTGACCAATAGTCAGATTGTATT
Source organism: Toxostoma redivivum (assembly GCA_013397375.1). Classification (NCBI taxonomy): domain Eukaryota; kingdom Metazoa; phylum Chordata; class Aves; order Passeriformes; family Mimidae; genus Toxostoma; species Toxostoma redivivum. The sequence continues at coordinate 66,225 of VXBI01002487.1, forward strand.
AATAATGTTTTAAAAAGTAAAAAAAAACCAACCAAACAAAAAAAACCACAACGTTTTAGGAGCACTTAAGTTCTTTCTGATGATGTACTGAAATTTTGATAAAATATTTTCATGGTTTCTAGAAGCGAACGAAACATCGACCCAGCCGACTGCTGAAGAAGAAGATGATGATCAGAACGAAGATCAAAATGTTCCAGACCTCACTAACTTCATAGTTGAAGAACTTAGACAGTGCGTATAGTAGAATGGGTTTACAGTAGGAATAACAACATGGCAGTAGATAGATAGTTCATCCAAGACAGTTAAAAAGCTTTTAGGAGATTATCTGTCACTTTGTGATTCAGAGGGGATTAAACCTACATTGTTGGATGTCAGCCTCGTTGAAGTTGAGGAAGGAAAAAGACAGAAAATTAATTTGGAAAAACTTAGCTTTACACAAGGTGCGCATTGTTACTTAAGCACTAAGGTTGTGACAGGCAGTGAAGCCCAGGCCTGGGCTACATCAAAAGCTGTGTGACAAGGAGGTCAAGGGAGGTGATTCTCCCTCTCTGCTCTTGTGAGTCCCCACCTGCAGTACTGCTCTGGGGCCCCAGCACAAGGAGGACACGGACCTGTTGGGATTGGTAAAGATAAGAGGGCTGGAGCACCTCTGCTAGGGAGACAGGCTGAGAGTTGAGATGGTTCAGTCTGGAGAGGAGAGGGCTCCAGGGAGACCTTATTGTAGCCTTCCAGGGGGCTAAAAGAAGAGTTGGAGAGGGGCTTTTCACAAGGCTAGTAAGGCCACAAGTAATAGGAGAAGGGCAAATGGTCTTATGCTGAGGACCAGGTTTACTGTAGATAGTAGGAAGAAATGGTTAACTGAGAAGAGAGGGTGGTGAGGCACTGGAATAGGTTGCCCAGAGAAGCTGTGGATGTCCCATGGAAGCTGTGGAAGTGTTCAAAGCCAGATTGGATGAGGCCCTGAGCAACCTGGTGGAAGGTATCCCTGCCCATGGCAGGGGATTTTGAACTAGATGTAGCTTGTAAAGCTGGGCCAAATGAAAGCATTGCTGTTTGTGCATCATTAGGTGAGAAAAGCAAGTAGGAATGAGACACAACACTAACATGTTTCTTATGAATCGTTAATAAGAGCCCATTGTTTTTTGAACATTTAAGTTGATTGTGCTGTAAAAATCAGGATGAAATGTAGTCATGTTGTGTACTTTTAACTTGGAGCAGATTCATACTTTTCCCCTAATACTGTAGGCAAATGAAGCAATTTACTGAGAAATTTCTTACTGTCTCTTTCTAAAGAAGTGTTAAGATTTTTTTTTTATCTCTTTTTGTAGGCGTTATGATAGTGTTATAAATCGATTGTACACTGGAATTCAGTGTTACTCCTGTGGAATGAGATTCACTACTTCACAGACAGATGTTTATGCAGATCATTTAGATTGGCATTATCGTCAGAACCGGACAGAAAAAGATGTTAGCAGAAAAATTACACACAGGAGATGGTACTACAGTTTAACAGTAAGTAATGCAGTATTTGTGTGGATAAATTACAGGCTGGATTCTGTGTTTTACTCCTGCACGTGCTGTAGGATTGCAGCTGAAATTTGCATCATCACAGGAGTTGGCTGTGATAAACAGTGATATCTTAAGATATTTCAAGTAGTCGGCAAATATCTGTCAGAATACAAAAGGCAATTGTGTGATGAACAATAAACTCTTTAAAGCTCCTTACTGCACTGTTTTCTTTCCACTGAGAATGGAATTTGAAGGATAGTGATTTTTTTTTTAATAAAATGAGTTTTTGAAGTGCATGTAGCATTGTGAGAAAGTGCACATTGTGCTCTACCATGCTACATGTGGGAAATATTTCAGTTTTAACAAAGTAAGATTTATTAGATACAATACTTTGGGCTGTCTGAGTGAGAATGAAAACTTTCCTTAGGACTGGATTGAATTTGAAGAAATAGCAGATCTAGAGGAGCGTGCTAAAAGCCAGTTCTTTGAAAAAGCTCATGAAGAGGTTGTGTTGAAGACGCAGGAAGCTGCAAAAGAGAAGGAGTTTCAGAGTGTCCCAGCTGGACCAGCTGGAGCGGTTGAGGTAAGTTTCAGCTTGCTAGATAACAAGAATCTGTTTATCAGCCCAGATAGCAAGAACCTCGTCTTTCAAAGGCTTGTACTGTATTCTTGTTGTTAAATGTAGACTGGAATATTGTACTTGGGCCTTTGTGCATAGGTCATGTATTAGTGTATGTAATGGTTGCTTCTTAGAGGCAGTAGTATAAAACCACCTGTAGTTAAAAAAATCTACACTCATTGGCATTCAGTGGTTTTAGCAAGATTGAAATGGACAAAGTGTGTTAATTTGCTGAATGTTTAAGTAGAGTAAATAAAGTCAGCGATTTGTCTTTTGATTGTCATTTGTCATTCAAATCAGGGTTTACTGGCTTTTTGGTACTATCAAACACAAAAATTTCTTTTTTGGTAGCAGATAGGCATTAGAAGAAAGATACCACTATTTGAAAGTAACCAGTAGAGCTGTATTTTGGTAGATGAATTGATGTAATAATCAAATACAAATGTTGTTAGAATTACAATTTAGTGTTATGTGCTAAGTCTAAGAAAGTAACTATGAAACCAGAAAGGCCTTTTTTTTAAATTTTAAAAAGCACCTTTTGTGCTTTGTTCTCTGGGTTGATAATTTTTCACAAAAATACTAAAATGTTAGTATTCCATCTAAAAATTCTGCCTTGTTTGACTTTGACTTGAAATTGCAGGTTAAGGGGAAAGAATTAAGATAATGCCATAAATAAAACTAGTTAAATCTCTGTAATGGATTGTCTTACATGGCAGTAAGGCAGCATTACACTGTTACAAAATGCTTTGCAGACTTAATAGCTGAAGGGGCAAAGCTTACCTTTCTCAAGTGACAAAGAGTATTCAGGGGCAGAGGGTGATCCTTTCTCTGTCTACAAACCATACTCAATTTTTAATTAAGGTTTGCTAATTATTAAAGTGATTTTTAAAGTGTGGAGGAAAGATCATGTTCTAGGCCTTAATATACTTAATTTAAAAGAATCTTATTTGACTCCTACTAGATTCTTCAATTTCATGTGTTCAGCAAATTGCCATAACACCATTTATCTCTGTTATTCCAATAACTTTTCAGAGCTGTGAAATTTGCCAAGAGCAATTTGAACAGTATTGGGATGAGGAAGAGGAAGAGTGGCATTTGAAGAATGCTATCAGGGTAGATGAAAAGGTAATCTGATTTTACTTACATGGGATACTAATTTATAGTAAAACCCCTGAAGAATTAGAGAAAAAAAAAACTAGGAGGAGGTGGCAAGTGCTCTTTTTCTCCTGAAAGATTCCTATTGTAGTTTTCCTGGCTTCCAAATACATAAGTATCTCTGCCTTTGGAAGTGCCTGAAATCATGGTGTCATTGGTATGGGCTCACTAGCCCTCTCCTGCACTGCAGGGCTCAAAGGAAAATGGATCTCTCTCTCTGTATGGGTGTAGGTATGGGTTCAATTATTTCTGCATGCAGCTGTGCAGAGATCATTCCCAACACTCACCAGGCTTCTGTAATTCCCAGCACTTACTAGCCTTCTGTATGATAACGTTTCCTAAATGAGCATCACAAAATCTTGTCATAGGTATAGTTGACACCATACTTTGCCTGCTTAGACCAGTTTCTCTAGATTAATTATGTCGTAATGTGTTACAGACACTGTTCAGTTCATTATCAGTGATCCTACTATAATTTATTTTTACATATTTAAATGTATAACCATTTTTTTTCAGATTTACCATCCATCTTGTTATGAAGATTACCAGAATGTAAGTGGATCCTTCATATTTTTGGAAGCCTTTTGCTTTCAGTTTGTTCGCTTAATCTCTTGACTTTGCAGGGAGCAGATCTGTTCAGAATGTGCTGCAGATTTCTCTTGCCTAAGAGTTGGAGGCCTTGGTCATGGCAAGTTTATAATACATAATTAGTTGAGATGCATTTCTGGTTGTGATGTACCATGACAGCTTGTGTGCCATAAAGCAAAGCCATGGTTTGATGGATTTATTGTGGAGTAACGTGTGCAATCTTAGAAATTTGTAATAATGGAGAAGATAGGTATTGGTGTGTGTGACATTTTTAATGCTTTAGGAGTTAAAATTGTCCTGAGGGTGGATAGCAGGAAACAGTTCATGGTAATGTGTTAAGCATTTCATCACTGCTTGGTGATACTTTTCAAAGGAATTGGGAAAAAAAGTAATGCTATTTAAAAAATAATTTGTTGTCTTTAAAGTTTGGTGAAGTAGAAGTTTGAATTTTGAGTGCCTGACCATCAAGATATTTGCATTTTGAAAAAAAGCAAAAAGGCTAAAAATGGTTAATTTAGTGTGCTAATGCTACATTGACTTTCACTTTGCAGACATCATCATTTGATTGCACACCATCTCCCAGCAAGACTCCTTCAGAAAATCCACTAAATATAATGTTGGACATTGTTAAACAAGAAGCAGAAGAGTCCTGTGACTCACCTAAAATCAAAGAAGAACCTGATGACACCCCTCCTGCCTGTGCAGAAGAGAACACACCTGCATCTACAGAAATCAAAACAGAACCTGAGGAGTCTGTTTAAATAAACCGCGGTATGATTTTTTTTTAACAGAAGAGCTGCTGTGTTAATTCTGGAAGGCAAATACTTTTTATATGAATAAAAATGTCCAACTGAGGCAGGGCCTCAACTACTGTTTGGTTAATAAATACATTTTTGTATTTGAAATTTCTTATTGCCTGCACAGTTTCAGGTGTCATTGTGTGAAAGTTCTGTAGATGCGTGAAAATTTAATGGTATATGTAAAAATGTAAAATTTTCACTTGTTGAAATGTAAATTATAAATAAAAGATATTTTTGCTATATATGGAGTGTAATGTTTATGCACACCATCAAATAAAGACAGTGTTTCTGTACTTTTTTCAGTTTAAAATTAATTAAAATGAGTTTTTGCTTAATAAGATTCAGAAAAATGAAAGCAAGTCTCTTCCTTCAGTTATCCCATAGGTGGGTTATCAAGCTTCTCAAACAGGCCTAGATTCCTTGCCTTTTTAAAGTTATCTGGACAAACTTACATATCCATATATTTAAAAAAACAATTTCAACAACAAAATAATAAAAAAAATCCAGAAAAAAAACTCATAAAAAGACAGTTCTGGGTAGAAAGGGAAAATTTAACAAACCAACTGGAGTGCTTGATTGTGGTGAACACAAGTGCCAACAAAAAAAGTTAACAAACCAGGATGCCTGGTAGTTAAGACATTTTTAATTTTTTTTTTCCATTAGTCAAACACAAATTTAATAAAGCTGAATTTTCTTTACATTACAGGGGGAATGAATGTAAGAATGCTCATTTGAAACATGGTTAACATTTTCTTTTTTGTTGCTTATGACTGGACTTAGATGGTAAACCAGATATCCTGAGATGTTAATATTTCTTAAATGTTATAAATAAAACTAAGCGTATATTTGAGTGTAAGTCTCTTCCTTTCAATGATCGGTCCGTGTGGCTGGTACGTTTGTGGGATTGGAAATAAAGTTGTGTGTTTCAGTATGCATTTGATGTTTTATTCACTTTTCTAGTTACAGTGTGTATTTTTAGCTTGCTGGGAGCAAGACAAGCACTAAAACTCAGCAATGTCACAGTCTTAGTGTGTTACTCTTGCAGTGGGAATAGTTGGGAGTCAGAATTCCCCCTTAGTGTGTAAGTAGAAATAATCTGCAGTGCAGGAGATGTTTGGCTGCAAAAACTTCTTCCCATGTTGACACTCAGGCTTCATGCAGTTTTTAAGGTGCGAGCAGTACTTTGATTCTTCTATTAAGGTTGGAGCTGTAGTTGTAAGCTTGCCATGTTCTAGATACCAGACTTAAAAATGCTGTTAGAGAGACTCCAGAGGAACAAAATTACATTGGATTAGGGTGGCATCAGTCCATACAGTGGTGTGTGTGGATGCTGGCTGTGTTGTGGGGAGCTACTTCTGTGTTAGTTATTGCAACCTCTTCCTGGATCAGGGGTGTAACCTGGTCCCCTGGCCCAAATATGAAGCTTTGTGTCCTGGAATACTGTAAACGTCTAAATCCCACCAACTGAAGTTCAGAGGAGATTGAGCAGAGAGATGTGATGTCTTTAAATATATAGAAGGCTGCTCAGAAAAGGGAACAAATTACTCTGTCTACTGGAGATAGAACAAAAATGAGACCTATAAATTGCAGAAATAGGCTTTATGACAGCTCTCTAATGACAAGGATAACTAAGCCGTAAATGCTCCATTAAGCCCACTTGGTCCATGTAATTATCACTGCACACCTGTAAATCTGACTGGGAAGGGGTCATCCTGTCTGGAAGCAGGATTCTGGAAATACAGGGTCCTTTTTTTCCCCCCCCACGTCAGAAGAACCCGGCTTACTCCCAGGGTACCAGCTGGTTTTGACTAAGGGATCTGAGGAGGAGGATCAGATCACTGCAGGAAAGAAAAGAGGGTTTAAGATGCCCACAAGGTGACTGGAGTCCGATCATTCAGAGCACAAGCTGGTTCAATACCTCTTGGTCAGAGCATCACTGAGGGGTTCCGAGGTGAGAATTGGTACCTGTTACACTTCTCCTGGGGACCGCAGCCCCGGGCATCCGCAGCGCAGCCCTTGCGGCCGGGCCGGGCCCGCGCCTCTCCCGCCCCGCCCGCCACCTTCCTCCCGCGGGAAGGGCGAGCCCGGGGCCCATGGCAACGCCGGGGCGGCGAGCAGCAGCAGCAGCAGGGAGCTGCTCCAGGCGACAGCGGCGAGCCGCCGGCCCCATATGCTGCGAGGGGCGGCCGAGCCCGCTCCGGGCGGTGAGACTGCTCCGCCCGCCCCTCCCTGTCCTGCTCCTTCCCCCGTCCCCTCCCCGCGGGCGGCGGGCGGCCTATGGTGCGGGGCGGCTTCTCCCGCACCCCCGGGTCTGTGGCACGGGGCTCCGCCGGGATCCACACACAGCACCGAGGAGGCTCCGTATCTGCCAAAAGAGCGGGAAAAGGCGGTGTTTGGTGCTAGCCGACCGGGCCCTCCCCCTGCCCCGGGCCTGGCAGCTCCGCCTCCGCCCCGGCGGGCCGGGCCGGGCCTGGCCGGCGCCTCCCGCGGCCCCGGCGCTGCTGCCGGAGCCGAGCTGCGAGGGGGGGACCTAAATTGTGCCTTTCCCTGTTCCGAGCCCTATCCTCTTCACTTAATCTCTTTCATTGGGTTTTGGGCAGCTACCGATCTCAAAAGTGTTTACTGAATTCTTATGCAAAGTTTTCTCCCAGAATATCGAACGGGTGTTTGGTAACAGTTTCTGGTAAAAAAAAAAATTGCACTAGAATTATGGAGCCTGCTCTTCGCTGTGAACGTCCGTGGTTTTTTTTACAGAATTTATGGTAACAGCTTTTTGCTGAGCTTCAGTCCCAGGCTGCTGCCTTTGTCTTGTGCTCAGAAGCCAATGCAGCCATCCACCCTTGCCATTCATCTCCATGCAGTAGTACGTATCCAGAGGGAGAGGGGAGACAAAATTCTTTCTGCAGATGGGCCTTGTTTGCTTTTCCTCTGGCTTAGGAAAAAGAAAAATAAAAAAGAAAGGTTGCCTTGAACTTGCTGTACTGAAACATTGAATTTTGCCAAGCAGCGTAATTGGCCAGGCCTGCCTGTAATTGTGTAATTCAGCTGAAGTCTGTAACCCTCACTTGGAGTAATGAGCAATTACTTCCTAGGGGGAAAATTATGTCCTGGTGGAACTGTTCTTTAAAGTAACCTAAACAACTCAAACCTCAAAACATACTTAGATATTTTTGAAATATTATTTGGAAACATGAACTAGATGAACTCTTAGGCCCCTTCCAGCCGGAATTATTCCGTGTGTCTGTGCTGCTGCTGTTTGTTCATACAGTGTTTTGCAGGATGGAGTCCTGGTTTTTAAGTTTCCTAGGCTTTGTACAGAGCAGTGATGCCACCTGCCATGCTGGAGAGGTGGGGTGAGACACAGGCACAGGATCCAGTGATGTGTTACAGCACACACGGGGTGTGTTACTGTCAGACTGGAGTGCTGGAGCTTCACCCCCCCTCTCCTCTCTGTGGCACCCCCAAATCTGCCCAAGCTCTGCTATCACACTACAGCTTACATGGAAATAAGCACTGGTAAACTGCAGAGGACGTTTTCATTTATATCTAGTGCTTTTTTACAAATATGACAAACATGTTTGTGCAATATCTCTTTTATATTCTTTAATGTTTTTACCTCGAATGTAACAATGTTAACTGCTGCTACTATTTCTTCTCCACAGGCAGAGGGGCTGAGGCACTAATACCTTGGGGCCTTCAGTTTTATGCTTTCTTGACTTGCTAAACAGCAGCCCCATTCTTCAGGACTCGAAGCAGTGTGAAATGTAATCAGAGTGTTAGTGCACTTTGGTACCGGAATGATGACTACTGCAGAAGGTGAATACTAATTGGTTTAAGTTCCTTTCATGCTTGGCTATCTGAAGTTAGGCCCCTCTGCCATTAGATCCACTTACATCTCATATTTCTGTTTACAAGCTTTGTCAAGGTATCAAGATGTTGCAACGGGTTTGAATATGTAATTCTCATTGTTTCCAGTCATGTAGTTAATCAGTGGAAAGGCCTGAAGGGAGGACACAGGTTATTTGATCCCATGGCCTGGTGACAGAAGATTTTTTTTTTTTTTCTTTTACCTTACTGCTTCCACATTTAGAGTTTGATTCTGTGCCAGGAATGTCAACTCTGATATTTCTTTGATTCATCACACATTCTCTGTCTTTTAAATGTTGCTGATTTAAGCAGTGGACTAATGCCCTTTTATTACTCCTTACTAGTTGTCAAGAAGAAGCAAAATTATACTAGTGTGCATGAAGCAGTGAAAGCTGGGGATGTAGAACAGCTTGCATCGATGATAAAAAGTGGAGCCAGTATTAATGAGGTGGATGTAGTTCACAAATTCACACCCTTGCAGTGTGCTGCCCACTCAGGAAGTCTGGAGGTAAAACATTACCTTAGTGTATAGGCATAGCTGGTCTTTTCCAAGTCCATATTTCCTTCTTTGGGAGAGGCTGAACACAACATTGCTTGGATCAGACTGAATCAATAATCTCTGCCTGTTTTTCTTATGAAATATATTCACCAAGACCAGGAGTTCAGGATTTTAGATTTTATTTTTTCTTTCCAAAGCCCCAGGCAATTTACCTAATCAGCTTTGCCGTATTTTATGAAATCATTGGTTTTCTCACTCTGAGAAAAATGTGCCTTATGCCCTCCCTTTCAGACTCATGACCTTCTTCTGTCTCTATTGCATTTTCTCCTTCTCTTGAGACACCTAGAAAATCCTGTAGGATGTGTAAATGTTCTGAAGGTGACTGAAACAGGTGAGAAGTGACATGAAAATATGTTCATTCTGCTTACCAGTGTCCCATGTCTCATTCTCCATAGAAGTAGTCCTAATACATTTTATATTAATAAATGAAAATGTTGAATAACGATGTAGAAATCAATTGGTGCTTGCATCAATGTTTTGAACTTTCAGAAGGACTGAATTGCTGTGTTCAGCACAACATTCACCTGCTTGCAGCCTCCTTTTTCATTGTTCATTACACTCTAACCTTGAAGCAGCAAGGCCATTCATGTCCCAGAAGAAAACACGTGAAGTTCTTGCTACACTCAAGAATTGCAAAGTGCAGTGCTGCTTCTGGAATGTAGAAACATTGTCAAGAAAGTGCTAATCATCACGTCAGCCCCAAACCCAGATTGCTTACCCATGCTTTCTGCCTCTTTAAGTTCTTCCATTTTTCATTTGACTCTCCTACTTTGCAATCAGTGTGTTAGACTTTACTGAATTATCTGTCATCTGTTTGCCACTAAGCTCCTTGGCAGAAATAGTGGAGGAACCAGAGCTGTAAGATGGCCTGAAAGAAGATAATAAATCATAATAATATAATAAAAAGTTCTAACTAGCTGTCTTTGGATAGTTCATAAAGCTTTCTATTGCAAGCAAAAATATCTGCTGGAAGAAGGTGAAACAAAACTAGGCCGTGGAAGGATGAGAAGAGAAACGGGATTACATATGCCTAAGAAGCCAATTAAATTAAATGAGGCTTCAAATTTAATACATGATATTTTTCCTGCCAGTAATTTTACCTGGAATTCATATGAGCATGTTTGCATTGTTTTTTTCCAATGCTTTTACCTCATGCCATGTGAATACTCTCACAGATTACATTTTAAATCTGGAAGAGTAAAATGAAAAAGTCATACTGTAATATTGATGCTAGGATCTGAATTAGTAGGTTATTTGCACATTTTGTACCCATGGGTGTAACCTGGAAAGTATAACTTACCCATAACTTTCTAATGCACAAATACCTGTTTAAGGCATGCTCTGGGTCTCGTATTTCATAAGGAAGTATTCCAACACTGTTTTGAAATGTAACTGTGATGGGTAGATTCTAGTTGAAATGTGCCTCAGAGACACGATGTGAAAGTTAAATAAAAAGCCCTTTGGTTTGTTGAACAGTGCCTTCAGTGGTTGCTCTGGCACGGAGCTGACACCACACGTGTGACTGTGCGAGGGTGGACAGCGGCTCACCTGGCGGCCATCCGAGGGCAAGATGCCTGCATGCAGGTACTGTAAACACTCACTCGCAAGAAAGAGTTAGTTAATACTGGACAAATTAATTATGAAGATCAGCTGAGGGAGCCCCTCAGGGAGCTATGAGTAGCTTATATTGATGTTTTGACATTCAAATTAAGGTAGTCATTTTCAAACCAAAGCACTAATTTGCACTGTCTGTGCAAATAGATGTATCTTGTGCAATACCAGGCCCCTGAGGTCAGCCCAGAGTTACCCTGCTGGTCATCATAAACCATCCTTCTAGGAAATGTTTGCTTTTTCATCTTGTGAAATGAACTTGTGCTTTGCATTTCTTTCAGGCCTTGTTGCTGAGCGGAGCGGACGCAGCAGCTGAGGACGAGCGCGGGTGCACGGCCGCGCACCTGGCTGCAGCCCACGGGCACTCGTACACCCTGCAGAGCCTGCTGCGCACGGGGGCGGTGAGACCCTGCCTGCTGCGGTCCTGCTGCACGGCCACAGCCCGGCTGCTCTTCCCAAGCAAAACTCTCCCTCGCTTACACCGAGATTTAGGGCTCTAGATTAATTACTGTGCGGGAATTTATCCAGTGCCTAAATTTCTGTTTTGTTAGATTGTGATGTACATTTAGGGAAATGATCAAAAAATGTAGAGAGAATCAATAATGTGAGTAAATCACCTTCCTCTGAGGATGTCATTAAATGAACATCAGGTACTGGGGTGATGGTAATTTTTTGCAGCTCTAAAAATCTTCTATAGTAAAGGAGATGTAAACTTAAAAAAAAGAAAATTAGTCCAGATGCATATTTAAGGAATAATGACCAATTCAGGTCATTATGATGATAAAAACGTATCTAAAAATGCACCTTTTCTAAATGTATTAAGTAAAAGCAAGAACCTGTGAAAAGTACCTGTCTTCAAACTGGAACTGCAGGTAATGCATGAACTTTGAAAAAATGTTATTTGGTTTGATTTAAATAATTTAACACAATGAACAGCTGATTCCCATATATAAAATTTGTCTTGTATCTAAGATTCAGAAGTGAATGAATTAACCTGCTACTTTCATTTTAGGATGTAAATGTTTCAGACAGGAATGACTGGAAACCTGTTCATTATGCTGCTTTTCATGGTCGCTTGGGATGTTTGCAGCTTCTTGTTCGATGGGGAGCATGTGTAGATGATGTGGATAACAATGGAAACCTTCCAGGTATATCAGAATAAATCATATGTTTTTAAACCTTTGGTTTACAGTTGCTGTGAAACGTGATGGTTGAGCAAATTATAACTAATGCACAGCAGCATTACTTGCTATTTGATTCCATGCAATCCACACAGATAGTCCATTTTTCTAATGATGGGAGGATTTATAAAATCCAAAATGTTGCTCTGTTGGTGACAGAGCATTCACTTCCTGCTGCTGCTAACAAGGATGAGAGCTCACAAGTGCTGGGATGGGGAGCAGGCTGAGCCTGACTGGGAGCAGGTGAGCAGCATCTCCTGTATGTGTGATGGAGCTCCTGTGCTGGTGGAGGCCACAGGAGAAGGATTGGTAGAGGCAGAGGCAGTTTTCAGCTGCTATGTGCTCCTTGTGAAATTGGTGCCAGTGTAATGAGGTTCTGGTGTGTTTGCATGCAAGTTTTTGTACCCCACTGTTTCTTAACTGATTTTGTAAAACAGTTGTTTTCATTTTCCTGTGTTTTTTTCATCTTGATTTCTGGAATAATGCTTTTTCTGGATTATGTGTAATTTCTTTTTATTATCAGTGTATTTATTTTAGCACAAAAATTTGCCAGTGATTGTTCCTTGCTTTTTGTATTTTCTCCAGTATCTCTCTCCCTACCATACTACTGCCTCAATATCTTCTGTAAACTCAGTGGTATTATTCCTGTCTTGGATTCTCCTTGCATCCTTTTAGCATTTTCCTTCTTATGGTTTATCACATAATTTGTTCCAAAGAGCATATGTTTTTCTCTATAACTTGTATAGAGTTATCTTTATAAATCCCTCCTTAAAATCTTTTACCGTCTACTAAGGAGTACTAACCTAGGAAACAAATAGCCATGCTCTGTTTTGGAAACCTGGGTCTTGTTAAAGGATGTGAGGCTCCTGCATCCCTGCAGGAGATCTGGTGCATAAGCAGTAAGGGGTCACGATGTTAGGCACCCTGGGGGCAGCATGGAAAGCAGCTTTATTTGCACTTGGGAACACTTCCCTGATAACAGACTGTTGTGGAGAGAAAGCAGATGCCAGCACAGTTCTACTTAAGTGCTCTGTGTAAAATGGTTAGCAGAAAACTGACTTTGTTGTATTTTGACATCTACAGAAGCTTGATCTTCCAACCTTTGTTCTGTTTAATTTGATCATATTATCTTCAAAAGGAAAGAGAGTATTTTGGAACATGGCTAGTAACAGATTAGTGGAAGTACTGTGCAAACCAGCTTGTTGTCTGCTTGTGTAACAGGAGCAAACTTAAATTATCTTTACACACTTCAGCTTCAAGATTATCTGAGCCATGCTATAATTTTTCCTAAGATAATACTGGAAGAAATTTTTTAAGGTTGCAGTGCCAGGCACCTGAAACTTAAAAACTGGCCGCATCTTTTATATATGTGTGTTACAGCAAAGAGTCTAACTACCTTTGCTAATTTGCTTGTTAATATTTTGGAAGAAAAAAAATTCTGTGGCTCATTCAATGTACAGAATGGGCTGTGCTTACTAACTGAACATTTCAATTTGCTTTCTCTCTATATTCATTTTTGGGCCACATCGATGCTTCTTTTATTGCTCACTAGTCAAATCTATTCTAAATATTTTTCAGACACAATTTTTTAACTTGTGGCTTTGAGAAGAGTGAATATTGTTAGTCTGATTTTATAAAAGACAAGATGAAACACAGAGAAGTTGGGATACCAGCAGATTTTAGGTATCTGAAAATGGATTCATAAGGGTTGAGTCAGTTTTTCACTAGCTCACTTACCTTTAGCATGGTGCCCTTCTTTTCCCTTCTCCCTGAGAACCTAACTTACTGACTAAAATTCAGACAATGGCAAAAACTGCCCTTATTTCAGTGAAGCTCAGATTTTAAACAATCATCTGTACAGAGGTATTGTCATCTGGCTGTAAAACCAATATCCATAACCTTGTAGAGCAATTATACTTTGGAAAGCTGTGGATGGTTTGGTTTGCTATAGGGAACCTGTGTGTTCCAGAAATGAAGTGACATGGGTTTTTTGGGTCCTGGGTAAATTTTTTATTGATTGTGAAGATAGTAAGATTCTTACCTGGAAACAAACTAATCCTTTTGCCTCTACCAGCTGTTACAGAGCATTTTCATGGAGTGATAGATCATAATAAGCATTTGTTTGGCAAGTTCTTTTCATTAATGGGATTAGAGAATATTACTTGTGTCAAACAAATCAGCATGTGTTTGGTACCTCTTACTTTTTTGTAGGCCCAGAACTGTGGTAATATTAAATAAGTAAACCTCTGCATGGCCTAAAGGTCAGGTGAGGAACGTACCTTCAAATATTTTGTCCAGTAAAGCACCTATCACTGTCCTCATTTTATAGATGGGGTAACCAAGGGTGTGATGCAACTTGTTTGTGGTTGCATAGTAGAGCCTAAAGCAGAAATGGCCTAATCAAGGACACTGCTTGCTGTCCCCCTCTAAGGAGTATCCCTGGGACAGTGGGGTCAGGCAGCTGCTGAAGGCAGAGATCCATGTTCCTGGGGGAGGTGAGGCTCCAGCAGTGCACTCTGAGCTAGGCCTTGCTGCTCTGTTGGGAGTCTGTTTTGTCTCCTGCAGTCAGCTCTGCCAGGAAATCATCTTTGCAGATCCCATCCTTGGAAGCTTTACCTCCTTTGCCTAGAGCTGAACTCTGTCCTGGGTGGGAGCTGAACATCCCCAGTCCAGCTGAGGCTGCTCTTCCCCTTGTGCAGTGTTGGATGGCTCATGTGCTGATAGATGAGCCAGCTCTAACAAGTGGTGAGATCATTGCTTTCTCAGGGGGCAGCAGGGCTCAGCTCTAACACCCTTTGTTTCACTTGTGCTGTAGCACATCTGGCAGCAGTGGAAGGACACTTGCATTGCTTTAAGTTCTTGGTCGGGAAGATGGCCAGTGTTACACACGCTCTGAAAGCCAGGAATGACCATGGAGAGACTCCAAGAGACTTGGCTGAACGGTTCTATAAAGATAATATTCTGCAATATATTGATGATGTGGAAAAAGAGAAGAAACATCCAGAGACACAGGAAGGTGAGTATGGATCAAGACACACTTTAAAAAGGCATTATGTGTAATTCTGTAGAAGTACACAAAGGTGCACTTGTTATTTCAGGTCTGTGAAATTAATCTCTTAACTGTTTGAGATGCCTATAGCCATAACCAAGACATGTTTAGTCAAGTGTCTGGTGAGCACTGCTGGTTACACAGCTGCATTTTAGCTGATTAATGAGCATTATCCTTGCTGCTTCTGGAGTGTCCGTACATAAGTTGCTATGAGAAAGGTGAGCTGTGAGACAAATACCAGCATGTTCAGTTGATCTGCTGGCATCTGCTTGGAAACATGCACATTTCATTTTCAGTTTTAGCTTTCCCAGCTCACGATGCTGCTTTGAAAGGGGACTTGTTAGTGGTTAGAAGACTAGTGAGAAGTGGCATAGTCAATATTAATGAGCGGGATGATAAGGGATCCACTTTCCTGCACAAAGGTCAGTAAATATGGTTTGTGTTTCAGCTTGTTACTCTTTGTTGCTGATTTCTTTACTTTGTTTTTCAAGTGGCTGTTTATTAGATTAACTTAATGAAAAACAGCATCTCATTTCTTGAGGGCTTGGAAAGGCAATGCCAAACCTGGTATTTTGTAATGTACGTGTGTGAGTCACTTTAAAAACAATATAACCAAGCTCAAGTCAAGAAAAGAAGAGCTTACAATAAAGAGAAATCAGCATCTAAACTGAAAACTAAGTAGCTCTAACATTTATTTGCTTACTATTTGTATATCAATATCATGTCAGCTTTGTTGGAATTAATCCTGGTTTTCAGTGATGGAGAAAGAAGAGATCAGGCCCATTAATTTCAGCTTTGAGTGATAAGCAAGGCTGTATTCTAGCTGTAAAAGCTTTTAGTTTTCACTTAATTTTATGTAACGAAATAGTTTTTTGAGGTTTGTTTGTTGTTTGTTTGTTTGTTTGTTTTTATCAAGCAAGATGTGGCTTTTAGAAACATCTGGATGGCAAAGTATAAGAATGATCTGTATTGTGGTCTGGGCCTTTATTTGCTGAATACATCAGTACTGTGGGGATAATTTGTAAAAACCACAACAAAGTCATTTGGTAAGATGCTGTGAAGAAATACAAACTACTGGTTGGCACTTTGATGTAGTAGACTGCTAGCATTACAGAAAAAAATGGTCCTTTTGTGTTTGGGGGTTTCACAGTATTGCCTAAAAGAAGAAACAAAGTATGAAAGAAAGAGGGAAGCATTTTTGTAATATGCTTTTAACATATTTCCTACATTTCTTTTTGACTAGCTATAATTGATAGAATTTTTAAAAACATAATTGAAGTTCTCATTTAAAAAAAACTAGTATGTAGTGATTTTAAAATCCTACTTTCTTTTCTTGGAATGATGCTGACCTACAGTTTCATCCTCAGTGTTTACATGCTGATGTTGTAATTTCATTTCCTTATCTGAGTAAGAAAACAAATATAACAAATATCTGAAAGGGAGTGCTGTCAAGAAATGGATTTATTCTTCCTTGAGAAAATCAGTGTACAGTTTCATCTAGACTTGCCAAATACTATCTTCCATAAGTGAGACATTGTTCCTGGCACCACGTGGTGGGAGCAGTGGCCATGGCACATTGTATGAGTAAGACTGTGTTCGGGTGCTGCCTTGAGTATCTTCCCCAAGAAATGCTGTGCCTTTAGCTCCATCACAAAGCCCTGCTTCTCTCTTCTGAGACAGCAGCACACACCACAGACTGGGGCAGCCAGCTGTGTCTGACACCTGGGAGCCCAAAGCCAGGGAGAGGTGACAGCACTTGGCTGCCAAACTGTGACATACAGGCCTTTCTTACCAGGGCAGCAGTTATTTGTGTGTCTTGTGCTTTGTACATGAGACTGGGCAAGTTTAGTTTAGCTTGTGTCCAGCAAGAGCTGCCAGTACATTTCTAGAACTAGGAAGAGTCACCAAACCACACTGCATGCTCTTCCCCAAAACTCTGTGTACCCAAGTGATGTCAGGATCTTGACACACAGGCTTCTCTTGAAATAGTATCTCCTTTGTGGTGTTGTAGTGAGCCCAATCTCTGACACATCAAATAATGGCAAGAGGAGGACATTTTAGGTTTGAAACATTTAAGTTGTATATAATTGACTTGTGTATGCCTTCCTTCCCTTAGCTGTTGAACAGGGGCATATCCATTGCTTACAGTGGTTGGTTGAAATGGGAGCTGACTGTGACATTACAAATGATGCTGGAGAGACTCCAGAGGATGTAGCCAAGAGGTAGCAGTACATATCCTGTAGCTCTGACACTTATTTACTTACTATTTGTGTATCAATATCATGTCAGCTTTGTTGGAATTAATCCTGATTTTCAGTGATTGAGAAAGAAGAGATCAGGCCCATGAATTCCAGCACTGAGTGATAAGCAAGTCTGTATTGTAGCTATAATATTGTAGCTATAAAAGGTTTTAATTTTCACTCAATTTAATTTTTTTTAGTGAGGTCAGACACAAAAGAGGAAAACTAGCTCATTTGCAAGAGGACAGTTGAGAACTTTTTGCTCACAGTTTGCTGTACAAAGTAAATGAGAAGTAGCAGAGGCCAGCTGATTTTTGCATTAAGAAAAATAATGCAGATTCTTGTGAGATTCAATTAAGAAATCCTGCAAAGGGAAGAGATGCCTCTGATGTAGGAGCCATTGCCATAAGATTCCATCGAGGCAGTCCTCATGCCATAAGAATGTTACAGAAAGTTGATAGATAGTTGTAGTGTGTGTACAGTGCTTCCTTTAGTCGTGAAAGCTATCTGATAAATGGGAACATGGACAGTTTCTGAGAGTTTCTACCACACGTGTTCTTCCAGATTTTAACTGTTCTCTGTGCAGATTTGGCCATCTGGCAGCTGTGGAACTTTTGACACCAAGAACTGCAAACAATAACTCTAGTGATGAAGAACTAGATGCAAACAACATAAAGTTTTTTGAAACACATGGTGTGGAAGGGAGTACTGATAGCAAAGAAGATTTAAACCTGAATAAAGCAGAGAAAAGGAATGCACGCAGTAAGCATTGTATTTCCATCATCCCTTGTTTGCAAAAGTTGTTATCAAGACATTATAGTCCTAACTAGGACAGTTTCTGCCAACTGCTCTGATCTTTTTGTTGTACGTTGAGAGGGTTGACAGGATGTCTGTAATACTGAGCATTGAAACAAATTAAGGAATATTAGAAAGCAAGCAGAAAGCAATCAGATCATAATTGTTACACTATTTTAATCCATGTTGGTGCAACAGTGTTGGATTGCTATTTGTTTTTGACATCTGCTTGCTGTGTGGGTGTCAGGTGCAGCTCAGTGTTTGCTGAGCAGTGTGATTTTTGCTCTTGTGTTTGTGAGACTGTTTTCCAGACTATTGGATTCCAGCATGACTGTCTTCTCCTTGCATTTTACCTACCTCTGTCTTATAGTAAGGGCCTATCACAAGATTAAAGAACTTCAGCGACTTCTAGAAATTGCCTACAGCAACTACAGACAGCTGGGGGGAGTAACTGAAGAGGAGAGGAAGATGAAAAAAGAAGAAAGGAAAGTTGAGAAGTAAGGTCATTCTGCCCTGCTAATGTTTAACTCTGTGGGGCCCTCCTTTAGAGCCGATTTACACTCCAATTGCTTTGGCCTTCTGTCTTTTCCACTTACCAGCTTCAGCCAGGCCAAAAGAAATGAACTGCAGCAATTTGTCTGGCCATTTCTGAACCTGAACCACCAGGATCAGCCCCACAACACAAGTGCTTGATAGGTCCATGATTCTTGTGCAAGATCATTTGTTTGGTCTTCAGGTTTTTCTGCAGATATGTGCAGTAGGTCTGATAGGTTCTGGCTGTTTTGTTTCCACTGAGGATGCCAAAGACATGTATGCCCTTCAAGAAATCTGAAAGTAGGCAATAGTTTTAGCATGGCTTGGATGGAAGTGCACATACAGCAGAGATTATTGTGACCTGCTAATGTTTCTGTTAATTGGCAATATATTTCTGTGCTCAAGAAAGGATTAGCTTGTGTCCAGACCACAGGAAAAAGCTATTAGCAAAACTGCCCTTGCATGTGAAGCATTGTTCATGATATCTAATTCTCAGTGTCTCCATTAAATCAATTGGTTCTGTTAGATTGGTCAGGTGATTTGATGGACAGACTGTCTACATTTCAAAGAAAAGTCTATCAAAGATTTAGAGATTTAACAATGCTGAAGCCTCCAAAGTCAGACCTGTCTTCACCTCTGCCTGTCAAAGATTTGGCTACCGTCTGTTCTCAGTCTCTGTAAATAACCACCTCCATAATGTGTTTGGGCCAACACAAACCACTGTCTTTATTTGGTCACTGAGAGGAGACTGTCTGGGGGGTTTATATGCCATCAAGAAGGCAGCAGACAGCACTCTGTATGGATCTGGAGCAGGTAGTAAGTGTCACAGATAGCAGCTGTGTATGTTTTACAGCCATATCTGAGCCAGGAAACTGAAGTCAGGATTTCTTTTGGTTTCAGGTCACCCTTTGACTTGGCTTATGCTGAAAGTCCATCTTCCTTAAACTTGATATGTATACAACAGGTAACAGACACCTGCATCTGAGTCACTTATTGTGAGCTCCTTTTTCAAGTTCTTGGAGAGGTGTAGGCACTTCCAGGGCATAATTAGACATGTACTTCAGGATGAGATTCATCACTTCTAGAAGTGTCTCTCCTGGTTTTAAAGGAGGAGGGTGACCAGCTCAGGTGTTGATGCCTACATTGAAAGGTCAGAGCAATCTGGTTTTAATGATGGAAAAGTCACTGTTGATTAATGACAGACATGAAAGTTCATTTTGGATCGAGCAGCTGCTCAAATGCTAGCAGTGTCAATTAGAAAGCTCTGCTGGGATTCTTTAAGGGGTGTTGCTTTCTGTGCATGTGTGTGTAAACTAGAAAAATTGTGAGGCTCTCTGAAGGGTTTTTTCGAACTCTGAAGGCTAGAAAGCATCTCTAACCCCAAATTATCATTTTGAAAAGAAAATGAGGCTTCTCAGCATACCTGCCTACCCTTCTCGGGGTACCTATCTGTGGATAAACCCCAAGATGCTTGTATCGTAGGCCAGAAAATCTCATTATTGATAAAATACTTAATGACAACACCATTTGCCCAGATGAAAAGCAAGGAGTTGCCACTTGGGAGGGCCACTGTAGCAGATTGAAGATTTCTGCTTCAGTCCAGCTTTTTTGGCTGTAAGAGGCCAGGTGTGAACCACTTCACAGTGCTTTAGCCAGGGTTCATTGCAGGAAATTGTCACCATGAGTGTGCCACACAGTTCAGGAGCTGTGCCTCTTTAATTGGAAGCATGGAAGAGGTGAGCTGTCCCCTGAGCACAGGCCATTCTTGAAGTGTCAGTAAGGCTGATTGGTAGCTCAAAGGGCCTGAGACAGGAATTCTTCACTCTGGGAAACAGGGAAACATACTAGGTCTTGCTGAAAGCTTTCCCGCTGTGCTGTTTGAATACAGAGGCCAGATATCTTCCCTTTCCTTTTACTGATCTTCCATCCTTGTAGCTGTGATAATTCATCCTGATACAGGAGAGAGTGAGCTCAACTCCAAGCGCTCAGTTTATGTGTCAGCTGAACAGTTCTAGGAATCTCTCCAATAATTTAGGAGCCGTTGAGGGTGTGCCCAGTGAGATTGTGCAACTGTGTATAAACCAGTAATGCAAAGCTGTCATCTGAGTCTTCCTCGTCCGCGCCTAAACCAACCAATAGGAAGCGTGTAGAAGCACCAGATGTGAATGAGAAAGCTGCGCCTGACCTTTCCAGAATGCTGCCGGCTTTGTGCTTTTTCTCTCTTTCCTAATAACTTGGTTGCTGCTTGGGCACTTGTCCCTCCCCCGCAGCTGGAGCTTGGCGTGGTCACAGGCGGCCCGGGCTCGGTGTGTGGGCAGACGGCTCCATCTCGCGGTGCCGAGGAGCAGCAGCTGCTGCTCAGCGCTGTCACCAGGCTCCGGAGCCTGAGCACAGCTGGCGTGAGGCGTGCTGCGCTGCTCTCTGCGTGACTGACCTGTTCCCTGGCAAAGGCACAGCACCACGTGGAGCAGCCGCGGCAGCTTTGGATGTACTTCATGCTCTGCTTGTCTCCTTTGCTTTCGGCAGGGCTGTGCGGGAGCTGGAGGCCCAGCTGGAATATGAGCGAGTCAGGCGGGAGAAGCTGGAGAGCCAGCTGGATGATTACCGTGCTGAGATAAGCCGGCTCCGACAGGGCCGGGGGAAAACCCGCACCGCCCCTGCTGCCTCCGCGGTGAGTGCCGCACCAGCTCCCCTGGCCATGGCATAGAGGCCGCTACCTGTTGCTTGTGTGTCTTTGTTCCCTCTGTTAGGGGGCACAGCGCTAGGAAATACTAGAGAAAATGTACTGCAGCTTTCAGCTCGGGACACTAAAGCGAGCAGGAGCCCTTGTCTGTCCTTGACAGTGTCTCTGCTATGAAAGGATATCAGTTTCTTTCGATACCCTGGCAGAGAAGCACCGCTGTTCTTCATGTTCCCAAAGGAGTGGACTGATCTTGAGTACTTCCATACTGCACATCCAGTGACTGGCAGTTCCCCTTGGCTGGGACCTGGTGTCTGAGACTCGAATGGTACTTCAGGAGCGGTGTCGTCACCACCTAAAGGGCTCCCCAGCCTGCAGGGGTGTAGAAATCGCTACCATGGGTCCCCAGAGGGGGACAAATTCAGTAAGAAGGACTCGATCCACGTCAGTGTCTGGAGTCAGCCAGGCATACTAAATGAGAATCCAAGATCTCATAGAAAACTCATGGAGAGAATTCAGTTTGTTTGAGAAAGGAACAGTACATGCAACACTAGAAGTTCTCAGATGTTCTATTTTGAATTAAAAATTAAGCTCTTTTTGTATGATAGAGACATAACAGAGAAGAGGACACCAACACTGCAAGCAGCCAGTAGATGATGATGTTTCTAATTTTTTACTTTTTACCTGCACACGCAATAGATGATGGTGCTTCTATTCTTTCAGAGCATTTTTATTTCTGAGACTGTTTTCCACCTTTTCAGTCAATTGCTGTTGCAGTACCTTGTTTTTGTCTTCTTGGTGGAATCTCATGCTCTGAATGCTAGGTGCCACATCTGTATTTCAGAGAGGCCAGCAGCACTTTTTCAAGGATGTTTCTGTTTCTCAGCCTTGTGATTGCCAGGCTGGCAAACATTTTGTCAATATTTTTCATTAGGCAGGGTGTTTCTGTTGTTTTTTTTTTTTTCATTTGTTTGTTTGTTTAAATTTATTTTTTGTTTTTGTTTTAATTTATTTTTTGTTTTTGGGTAATTTTCCCCTTCTAAACAAGCTGCCTTTCTGGCTGAGTCAAGGGGGATACCTTCAAGTATCACACTGCTGTGCTCCCATCCCATACCCTGGGACTGTGCTCTGCCCTCAGCTTCAGTCTGAACACAGTATTTTCTGTGATTACTCACAGATGTAGATTTTTACATCCTTTCAGTAGTTGCTGTTTAATGGTTGCAGTGTTCTTTGTTTCAGGAAGCTGAAACAATGGCCAAGTCTTGCAAAGACAAAAAGAAAATAAAGAAGCAGCCAGCCTGCAGCCCAGGAGGAATGAGACTACGCTGAGGAATGAACCTCAAAGGAGGGGTAGCAGAGTGTGGAGGTATGAAAGCACTATTACAGATAATGCAGTGTTTGCATGGCCCAGCTCCACAGATGAGCTATGGGTCTCTACCTTTCACTGAACTATGTTTTTAGTTCTTTAGTTCTCTGGCTTAATAACAGGGAAGTCACAGGCCCTCCCAGTTCTGAGGGAAGTATCTCCATCCAGTGATCTATTTTGTACTACTACCTTAGGATGGAAAAGGTGCACATTAGCTCTTAGCATATTCCGTGTGGAAGCTGATTAGTGGATGTGAGAATTACCTCTCAGCTGCAGAGAGATGCCAGGCACCTTGATTTTCATCTTTAGTCATTCCTATAGAAGGCAGAAGTGACTCCTTTGTGAGGTGCCAGATACACTCAGACCAACTGCTGCAGGTTAACTCAGGGCTGAAGCATTTACTAAGTTATGGGTCAGCTTGTGGTTAGAAATGGCAACCCTGACCTCTCTCCACACCTAAAATTCATTTAATGACTACACACATAAAAGTTTTTCTGTCCGCTGTGTGCTATTGTGAAATTATTTTCCCTCTGGAACCCTCATTTTGGGACTTAAAAGATAATTATTTTAGTGCACCAGTTCTGATCTGTCCTCTTCTTAGTACCAAAGAGAATTTCAAAGATACTGAAAAATAAAAATCCATGTTTTTGTGTGCACCATGAAGGAGAGGCACACTGAGTTAACAGCATAAGCCTTGCATCAAGAACCTAGTTCAGGGCGTGTAGCTCACCAGATGAGCTACTTCCTCCATCAGCATTGGTGCTAAATTTTCATGCAGAAACTCTCAGATAGCCAGATAGCAAATATAAGAAATTTTATTTTCTTGAATGAAGATGATAAATAATTTAATGCAGAGAATATTAGAATTGGCAGAATACTATAAAGTTCAACTGTAAACAGAATAAAACAGCAATAAAAAAAAAATTGCCACTAGTCAGTACTATATAGTCCTTAGCCCGTAAAAGGCCTATTCTTACTTCAAAGTTACTCCAGAAGGACTTTAAAAAAATTACTATTTTAGGAAAAGAATCAAACCAAGCATCTGCATTTGTACTCAATAAGATGGAACTGCTTCAGTTTTGGAAGGCATCCGCCTGTGTTGCAACTCTGCAACAAGAGTTGTCAAGTTCTTGCAGAAGGCAGTGGTCAGGAAGGTCAGTGTGTCCCACAGGATTCCAGAAGAGTCTGGAGGAGTGGGCAGGAGGATCACTGGCACCACTGAGATTCTGAGTATTTCCATATTAAGAGCCAGATACTGTGTCCACAAAGTATGTGCAGGTTCCTTGGAAATACTCTGTGCTACTTGAGGGGGGAAGTTAAGAGCACTTATCTGCCCCAGGGCTGTACACAGCTGCTGGAGTGGAGGCATTTCGTCTTCGAAAGGCAAAGACAGAGAAATTCTCTCATTCTTTTGATCTCTGGGCTTACAGAAATTGCAGAAAATACTAAAGAAAATAAATCTATAAAGACATTTTGTACATGAGACTTTGCATTCATGTAAATCAGTTTTCAAGAAAAAAAAAAGGGTTCCTTAGTAAAGGCCTGGAGTGTGCTTTTACATTTGTAGATAAAAAAAACAAAAGGCTAAGCTCCAATTCATAAAAAAAGTGAGGAGCAGACTGAAGGAAAAATCCTGAGCCTATGTTCAAGATAAATTAATTTACTTAGATCAGATTAGGTATGTTGAAGTCAGGTATTAGCATCCCCATACTGTAAAAACTAATTTGGGAATTGTATTCCCATTTCAAGGGTATATAAAGTGTTTAATACTTCCATTTTGAAAGGAGCTGAGAGTGAGAATTTTTCAGAAAGAAAACAAATTTAATTCTAAAAGATATTAAGAAACTTTCTGGTATAGCATAAGAAATACTTTGAAAGAAATACAGTATTGAATAGAAGGCAATGAAATTTTACTGTTTGGCTACTTCCCCCTAGTTATTTTGCTCTTTAGTGTTACAGATTCATAAAACATTTTTATTATACAAGAAGAATATCAAAACAAAAAGGTACCAAGGTTATCTACAGCACAAGTATGATAGTCAGAGTGGTGTTGCCTGGGTGGCCTCTTCTGTCTGTATTTAGTGGAGTCATTCCACGTAGATTTATTTCCAGAACCTGTAAAATCCTAGTGCTATTGCAAGGCAAGTGAACACTGAAGCTGTTAAAAAACAACAAAGAAAGGAGATAATTAGCTGAATGCTGTTGTACGACTTCATCCATAGAGGAAATTAGCTGCAAACAGATGGAAGAATGTTCCCACTGTAGAGCAGAGTCTCCTACACCTCCCAGATTGCTGCAGGTGCAACAGAACAATTCCAGAAGCCAATGGCTGGTCTCGGATGCCGTACCCTGCACAGCAGCACAGCCACAGTGCTGAGATGGGAGGCCCAATGCAGCAGCCTGAGGAGCCACGTTTTCAGGGGACACATCCCAACAACTGTGCTGGATAGCACCACAGGCTACAGGGGCTTTCACTACTGTCACCCAGCGACTGGAAACTGCACTACAGGAGAGCTGGCTGCACCAGGGCTCGCATCAGACATCGCAGATTTCCCATGGAACCAAAATGACAATGAATTGGAAAATGAGCTGTCAAACACAGCAGCACTCCTGAAGCCTGACAAAATGTCCTTTGGATTTGTTATGCTGCTGTTTCAATTAGTGTTAGAATAAAGCTGATTACATTTTCCTTTGAACTTATTCTCACTTCCAAATATAATGCATTATTCTCTTTTTATCCAGCTCTTACACAATAAAAACTTGACTGGTTATGTATATATTGAGAAGACTAATCTCAAATCAGACTGAAATTTGTTCTGCTTGGCAGGGGAAAGTACAAGTGTGCCACACTGAAATTGTGTGTGGAGACTCAACAGGAAGCAGAACTGATCACTCTCAGACCAGTCCTGAATAATAGCAAACTTTCAGGCTAATGTAAATGACCTCAGCAAAACCTCTGTAGCAACTCCATCACATCAATGGCTGCTGCGGCAAGCAGAAGTAGTGTCAAACTGGATAAGGTATTTAGGCTATTAACTTTTTTTAAAACACGTCCATATTTGTCCTAATCCCAGTTCTGGGCACAATCCTAGTCCTACTGTGGCATGCCTCCACCTCTTCTGTGTTCTCTGTCACATTTCTTCCAGCTGGAGGGGGGAGAGAGATCTTCTCCACCCAATCCCAGCTGTCTGCTGCTACACACATGCTATGTCTCTTTTAGCATATAGTCCTGAAAAGAATTTTATACATCCATGACTCAGTACCAGTACTCACCTCCTTGCCTATCACATACCTGCCAAATAGCGAATGGTATCAAGTTTATTCGATTCCATGAGCGTTTTTAAGGAAGCTATTTCAGTGTCAATTTTATAACTGATTTCTGAGATAATGCTGTTGGTACTTGCATCCTGAAATATTAAAAGACAGCATATATTTGACAATGGTCTCTAGCCCCTTCAACTTTCCAAAGCTAAACTAAAATACTATGCTACCAGAAACAAGAAACAATTTCCAACCTATCTCTGCTAAGAGACATTAGAAGACAGAGAACATTGCTTTATACAGTCCAGGAAGATTGCTGAAGGGATAAGAGACAGCAAAAGAGAAAACTCCAATGATCATACAATCACAGACTGGCTTGGGTTGTAAGGTACCTTAAAGACCATCTAGTTCCAGTCCCCTGCCATGGGCAGAGACACCTTTCATTAGACCAGGTTACTCAGAGCCCCTTCCAGACTGGCCTTGAACACTGCCATGGATGGGGACCTCTCTGAGGCCCTCTCTGAGCAACCTGTGCCAGTGTCTCATCACCCTCAAGACAGACTTTTGTCTCTGGTGTGCCAGCGCCTCCTAAAGGAGATATTCTACAGCACACAGAAGAGTATTCCTGCATTTTTGAAAAACGAAGGTTTAAGCATTCACAAGGCATATTGCAAAAATAGACGATATGCTCGAGATTGGACATGGTCCCTCTTCAGCCTCTTAGATTTTGCTGTCCTCCAGCAGCTTTGAGGACTTCCAGCCTTTGAATTGCTTGGTTGTAGGCACTTGCACCATCTCTGTGGTACAGCTCATCAGTTAACACTGGGCAAAGGGCATAGGATGTGATAGCTCACATCCCAGCTGTGCCAGCCTGCAACAAGGTACTTGGGAAGCAAGGGACAAGGCTTGTATGCCTCCCTCTGCTGACTGGAATTTAGTGTGAATCCCACAGGCAAGAAACACTTACAACAGCCCTGAGTGACAGAGCCTGGCCTTTTGCTTTACCATACCCATAAATGTATTAGCTTTCACCAAAGTTTAGGGTTTATATAACATGCAGTGCATAACTATATCCTGCTTTGTTCAATACTTACTTTTTTATGAAACTCTGTAGTTGCTTCCATCAGTTTCCTCTCCTGATCTGTAAACTGTGGATAAAAGATAAATCACAACTGTAGCAACAAAAGCACAACACAGACCTAATAAGGATATCTTTGCAGACCAACTTACCATATCTGTCACTCTGCTCCTCTCCAGGTTTATGTCTAGCTTGCTGTCAGCACGGATTTTACCGGTTTCAGTCTTAAAAAAAATTAAGATTATAAAAAGAGCTATTTATTCTCCCTAATGGGAGTTTGTGGGTACTTGCTGTTTACTTACCATTAGCTGCTGTTTAACTTGATCTAATTCAATTTTCATTTTCTAAGTGCAAAAGAGAAAGAAAAAATTTTTACAAATTCATGAAACTTAACTAAATGAATCAGTGATGTTAAGTGCTATCACTGCATCCATGCAATTACTCTTCTGTTATTTTTCCTCCCAATGGGGCAATTTGTTCTTGATTAAATATCCTAACTAATATGTTTGGATGTACAGGCATTTATAATCTGCTGGGAATTTTGTTCAAAATAAAGGAATTATTTTGTAACAATGATGATCCTGTTATTCTGAGTCTAAAGACAGCAGAGAAATACTCAAATATTATGAAGTAACAACAAAACGTGTCTCAATCACCAAATTAATTAAATTGTTGCAAAGGAATGGCTGACTTCTTTCACTGCACTATATGGTTAATGGCCAGAAACCAGCAGTTGCCCTTAAATAAAATTACAGAAGATGAAAAAAATGTACACATCTTAGAATGCTTTACAGAAGAACTGAGCAGGTCACAGCACGTGAAATATATTTTGATGTGATCTCTGATGTAACATACAGACGCTTCAATTCTGATAAAAGTATCCAGAATTACTTTTACATTTAAATTTTGTTCCACACAACTGTACATCAGGTAAAACATAACAAACACTGCAACTAAACTGCTTAATGAAAATACGCATTAGTACCTCATTCTCTGCTCTCAAGTTTGCAAATTCACTTTTCTCCAGGATGACCATATCTTTTCGAATGGAGTCCAAATGTGCCATTATCTGCTGTAAAGTTATTTCCTTTGAAAAATAAAATATGCCATTGATGAAGGTGCCATTCTTCTTCAATTACTTAATGTAATTAAGCTTTCATTTTTATTTGAACTGCAGCCTTTCTTCTAACAGATTTTTTATCTTACTGGCATTTACTTGTAATAAAATTGTCTAACTTCTTTTTTTCCTTTAAAATCTCAGAAGAAGACAAGAACTTCTGTCTCTGTGGTTTTCTTTCATCAAAATGAAAACCTTTATTTTTGGAAATCCTATTACATGCAAAGCATCCTAAACAGAATTTGCATGTAATTGTATTAGGCAGAAACATTGGTTTTTATAGTGTAGTCAGTACTGGTAATAAATATTTTAAGATAGTATGAAGCATACTAGCTCCTCAGTGTAAATGCAACTGAAGTTTTCCCAGGAGTTGTAAAAACTTCATTGTGTTCAATGAAGTAGTCAGACTTCAGTGGAAGCTGGTCAGGGCCTATAACTATCTGTTAAAATCCCAAGTAAAACTCAGGAAAACTGGCACAGTGAGGTGTTTCTGGTACTAGAGAGAGCTACTCACTTGTGTTTTAAAGGTGCAAACACGAACCTTTATAGCTACACAGCACAGAGGAGTTTTTACCTGCTGGGCCTGTGTAACCATGTCCTTATAGACGGTGTCTAAGCTGACATTGGACAGGGTTATCAACGCCGACACGATGGTCTGTGCTTGCTCCTTCCCAAAGCCTAGGGGACAATTGAAAGATGACAAGTTAAGGTGGAATTAAAATCTACATGAGGAGAAAGAGGCGCTCAAGTGCCACACCTAACCAAGTGGCACATGGAATTCATACAATGACTAGAAACTGACAGCCAGGAGCCAGTCACTGTGACTTCAGCTAGAAAAAACAATGCTGCAAAAATCTGAAGCACAGTACCTTTTAATATACTGAAAGTCTAGACATGAAGCTGACAGAAAGATCAAATATCTTTGTACAAGATCCAGCCATTCATTATAAAAATAATTTAGCAAAACTTTACCTCATAATGAACTTTCACAAATTGTTAAAACCAAACGTACCTTGAGCTACAAAGCATGCATTCTGTAGAATAATAACAAGTAACACTGCATATATTGCAACTGTCCTACACAGATAGGAACATATGCAAAACTGATTTTAAACTGCTGCATCCATTGCCTGCAGAATGAACTCAAACTGGGATTTCTGCTCTCTGATCATAAAAAGTACACTTTGCCTGTAGCTTGGTGTAAATTTGAAGTGCTAAAGGTGATATGTGGTGAATAATGGGGGGAAAAATTGCTCTCATTTTAGCCAGATCTGTTCAAGTGCTGAGAGCTTTTGCCCTAGAGATTTATTTCCAGCAATCTGACTGATATGTTGTTTCAACTATCCTATTTTATAAAGTGAGCTAAATTAACATTGAGAAATGCTTTCAAGGCACATTATTTAGAGAACTATGCCACTGCTCCCTTCTAGAATACTGGTACTGTCCAGGTGCACCACTGGCTTACATATGTTTAAAAAAGCTACACGTGGTTTATGACAGCTTCCTTCCACTACATAGTGTGATAGTATTGCTTCATTTTCTCTGAATTTCCAGGGTTACTTAAGCTCTTGCAAATTCCTTATGTTGCTCTACAGCAATAAATTACTGTGTTTTGTGAAAGTTTAGAAAATGAGGAAAAATTTATATAAGCAAGAGATTGGAGCTTGAAAACTGCCTAAAACTTGGGAAAAACTAAAATTGCTCTCTTACTTTTGTGGTTTTACCTATGAAGACCTGTGGTACACAAGTATTTGTAGAAGTTACAAAACAAATTAAACTGAACAACAACCAGCATCAGACAGACTTCACCCCACAAGTTCTAAAGGAATTAGAAGAAGAAATAGCTGAATCAGTCCCTGAGACTAGTAACATTTCACAGCCTACCGTGGTTACCCACAGACTGGAAAATAACAGTGCCAGTTTTTAAAAACAGTTCTGGAGAGATGTAGGGAAATACAGGCTGTCAAGTCCAACAAGCATGAAAAAAATAAACATAGTTAGCAGACTACTGTAAGTCTTTTAACGGCCAACTTATATTATTATTATTAGACCCAAATGTAGAAACAGTCCTAACTTCTGACTGTACAAAGTTTCTACTGTCACTTGGGATTTTAAAATTGCTAGTCTGATGAAGACATCAGCTTAAAGCTCAGCAGGAATCAATAAAGCAAGTCAAACCCTTTGAATTACTATGAAAAGGAACAGAGAAAAGACACAACATTACTTTACTATGCAAATCCATAGAACATTCAGTTGTCAAGTAATGCCAGCACTGTTCCCTGAAAACATGAAATGGAATCAAATGTGACCGAAGCAGAAAATATTAACAGAAGGGCATCATGAATAATCAAAAATATGGAAAACCTGTTGTTTCAGGAAAAATTCAACAAGCTGGGATTCTTCTGTTTGGAAAACGACAGGGCAATATGACAGAAATTAGCATAATTGTGAGTGACATCAGAGATTAAATGTTCACTCCTTCATCCCATAGAAGAGCTGAGTGGGCATCAAATCCACCTCACAGATATCAGATTCTGCATAAACAAAACATGTGGATGTCTGAAGTTCCACAAGAAAGGATGTTTTGGACAGTAATCAGTTTATAGTGGCTCAGGAACTGCATAAACTTGTGAAAACATTTCCACTGAAGGTTACTAAAACTCTCAACTGATTTAAAATACCTAAGAGGTGACAGAAACTGGAAACTTGGAAAATACAAGGGGATGTGTGACACACATCTGCCCTTTTATAACACTCCTCTGCAGGCTCTGACTCACAGCTGCTGCCAGGAGACAGAACCCAGGGCTGGATGGACCCTTTATCTGACTTCAGCCAGTCTCACTCACAACACAAGTGTGGGCTATGAGAATGTATCACAGCACCATGCTGCTGAAAATATTTCTAATTAGGAAAAAAACCCTTCAGTTACTCTTAGCAGGCTAGTAGAAGAAATTTCTTGAAAAGCTTCATTTTTGCTAAAAAATGCTATAAAATGTTTTGCTAAAAAATTTTTAACTGTTACTATTACTTTACATTTGTTACCTGTGTTATGTTCCTCAGCTGGAAGACACAACATAAACCTGCTTACAGCTACAAATGAGGTGAATCTAATGTCCTAGTTATTTGTATGGCACAGCATCAGATGCCTCTCCTTCACCAGCCTCCTCAAGAGGCTGCCAAAACATTTTACACCACCAGGTAGGTACTGGTACTCTGAGGAAACTGACTGCACTCAAAGTTACACTACTTAATATTAAAAGTTCTCCTTTGAATTATTTATCTGGTATCACTTACCATGGGCTTCCAGATCCTGCACTAAAGCATGGGTATCAAAAGTCACCTTCCTCTGCTCCAGGGGAGTGATATCAATTCTTCTGACATCATATGACTTCCTAATGAACGTGGCAGCAAAACCTGGAAATAGTAAAACATAAAAAATAATCTTACCTTGATTGGCTTATCATGCAATACACTAGTTTTAATTTCTTTCATCACAGAAAAGGTGCATGTATGTTGCAACAAAAAGCTGGGTTACAGCACACACCAGAAACTATCAATCCCTTTTCCACATGGAATTTACACTAAATAGGACTTACAGGTCTGTCTTAACTGCATTCATGTGACTATGCAACAGACAAGCATCCTGATACAGCACAAATAAACCCCCACAGCCAATTGTTTTATAATATTTGGGAAACATCACTTATATAATTTTCATACTTATAAAATACTGAATGACTTTATGCAATTAAGCATTTGATGCTATTTTATTTAAATTGTTGAGCCTTAATTCCAACACCTTTCTATTTTATCACAGAATGGTTTGGAAGGGATCTTAAAGATCCAACACCCAGCCATGGGCAGGGACACTTTCCACTAGACCAGTGTGCTCAAAGCCCCATCCAACCTGGACTGGAACACTTCCAGGGATGGGGCACCCACAGCTTCTCTGGGCAACCTGTGCCAGTGCCTCACTACCCTCACAGTAAAGAGTTTCTTCCTTATATCTAATCCAAATCTCTCATTTTCAGTGGCTTGTGTGAACATAAAGGTACAATTAAAAAAAAAAATATATGCATGTCTAATTTTCATGAAAAATAATTTCTTGGTTCACCAGGGAAGTAACTAGGCAGTAAAGGGATATGATGTTTGTATCTAATACCTCAGAGATTAGGTATATCTAATCTCTAAAGAGGTATTAGTTAACCTCGTG
This sequence comes from Toxostoma redivivum, assembly GCA_013397375.1. NCBI lineage: Eukaryota > Metazoa > Chordata > Aves > Passeriformes > Mimidae > Toxostoma > Toxostoma redivivum. The sequence goes on from VXBI01002487.1 coordinate 98,447, forward strand.
TATTAAAGATCCACTCTATGATGTGCCTTCCTACAAGCAAGTTTCACTGCTTCTCCTACTTTTATTTTTCTATTATTTATTTCAAGCACATTTCTCTTCACCTTATGTTTGTGTCGCTTTGCATATTACAGATTCTGTTCTGATTAATTCTTCGTTACCTAAGCAGCCCTGTTACCTCTGAATCTGTTATTTGAAACTATATGCACTGCTGGCTCTTAACCAAACTGTTATGTGTCTTATCCCGATCTTTACTTAAAAGACATTTAAACAATAGGGAATTTATATTGTGCCTCTACTAGATAAATCAAGTTATGTGCTATCTTACAAATACTTAACTAACTATAACTAAACTAGCCACAGCACTGTATTATTAATGGCTTTATTAGAGCTAAGATGCAACGATTGCTACATACAAATAATGAAAATCAACTCAAAACATTGTTTTCATGGAGCTGTTCCAGCTTTTAAACGCACAGCTTTTGTCTTCTACATTGGATTTTTTCATTGGGTTGAACAGCTACATTGCACAGACGCTGTCTCAAGAAAGCTGCTATTACAGTTCTGGTTGCTTGCCATACTGCTCTTGGCCCCACTGCTCCACTCTTGCAGTCTCGACGGGATGTCTCTCTCCCAGCCCGGAGCTGAGGAAATTCACTCCACAAACCCGTACTGAGACACCTCTCGGTGACGCCCTTCTGCACCCACGGCAACTCCTCCCGTCCCGAACCCCACCTGACAGCCTCACACGCCGCTCACCCGGCTGCTCCCGCCCGTGGAACTCACCCCATGTTCCAGCCCCGAGGGAAGGCGCTCAGCGCTCCCTCACACAGCCTCAGGGACGGGCCCCGCCGCCGCTCCCACACACGGAGTCCGGCCAGCGCCCCGTGCAGCCCCAGCGCCGCCCACACACCCAGCCAGGGCTCACCCGACCCCGGCAGCCGCAGGCCCGCCCGGCGCTGCCAGCCGGCCAGAGGACCGAGAACGGAGCATGGCGCTGCGGCGCCTCTCACCTCTGCGAGGAGCTGGGGGCAGCCGGGCCGGGACCGGGAGCAGGAGCGGGCCGACCCAGGCGCGGATGGCACCGCTGCTCCCGACGCCCCTCATGGCGCCCCAGCCCTCCGCTTCCGCCTGCTCACTGCCGCTTCCGGCCAGCCCCGCGGGGCATGCTGGGTACTGTAGTCCGCGGCGGCACGGTAGGGCTCGGCCGGATGCGTCTGCACAGCGCCCCCGTGTGGATAGGAGGAGCCCAGCGCTCCGGCCGCCATGTCCGCCCACAGCCGGTGCCGCAGGAGCTGCTCCGCTCTGTGATACGCAGGCAAACCACCTTGAAGATCACCTACTTCCAAACCCCTGACATAGGCAGGAACACTTTCCACTAGACCAGTGTGCTCAAAGCCCCATCTCTGACCTTGAACACTTCCAGGGATGAGGCATCCACAGCTTCTCTGGGCAACCTGTGCCAGTGCCTCACCACCCTAACAGTAAAGAATTTTTTCCTAATATCTAATCTAAATCTCGGTGGCTTGTGTGACATAAAGCTACATTTTTTTTTTTTTAGAAATACATATAAGTCTAATTTTCACGATGAATGCATTTATTGTTTCACCTGGTAAGTAACTGGGCAGTAAAGGTATACGATGTTTGTATCTAATACCTCAGAGATATCTTCACTGGGCAACCCGTGCCAATGCCTGGCCCCCTTCATGGTAAAGAATTTCTTCCTAATATCTAATCTAAACCTGTCCTCAAGGTTTAAAACCCTTGCCCCATGTCCTGTCACTATTGGCTCGTTTAAAAGTCTCTCTTTTCATAAGCCCCCCAAGGTGCTGGAAGGCCGCAGCGGGGTTTCCCTTTAAGTTGTTCCGAGCTGAACGTGCCCAACTCTCTCAGCCTTTGTAGAAGAGGTGCTCTAGCCCTTTGATCAGCTTGGCGGCCTGCCCTGGACTTGCCCCAACAGATCCATATCCTTATGCTGGGACCCCAGAGCTGGATGCAGCACTGCAGGTGGGGTCTCAGCAGAGCAGAGCAGAGGGGCAGAATCCCCTCCCTCACCCTGCTGCCCACGCTGCTTTGGATGCAGTCCAGGACACAATTGTCTTTCTGGGCTGTGAGCACACACTGCCAGGTTGTGTTCAGCTTTTTATACATGAGAGCCCCCAAGTCCTTCTCCTCAGAACTGCTCTCTGTAAGTACCTCTCCCAGTCTGTGCTCACATATGGGATTGCCTCACCAGATGTATCCCCCTGCACTTGGTGAATTTAATGAGGTTCTCATGGCTCCATGAATTAAGAGATACAGACATTGGAAACAAACCCCAACAACAGCAACAAAGAGCTGTCACTAAGGGAGGAGAGCAGCAGATCCACGCCCTCTCTGCAGGGATGTTTTAGTTCAACGCTAGCAGTGTCGCACGCAAGCTCAGGATGGCAAATGCTCCTTGAGCAGCACGCGGTTCTTTCCATCCGCAAAAGTTTCCTGGCGAAGCAGAGAGGCTGAGTGCCCCAGGGTGCTGATTTCCTACTTCAGACAAACAACGAGATGGGAAACTGGTTGTTTGGAAGCTGTGATTTCTGTCAGCCGGAACCTGCAGCTGAACTCGGTACGTTTCAGCAATACAGAGAACAGCTCCGGGCATCAGGACTGCTGCTCCGGTTTGCCATAGGAGGGCAGCAGCCTACAGCCGGACGGGCTGGCGACGGGACTGTCTGTTCTGATCAGTTCACTCTTCTGCTCTGCTTTATTTTCATTTATACACATTCAGTGGAGGACAACCACTCCTTTGCTCTCAGCTGGCTATTCTACAGCTTTTGCACGCACATAACTCACACATCTCTATATTATCAGTACATTTGTCTGGGTGAGGGTCTGCATCAGGGATTACTTTCATGCTGCCATACTCTGCAAGGATGTTGTTCAGTAGAACTCTCTCCTCTGAAACAGATGAAAGTGGGGAAGGCGAGTGGAGAGAGAAGAGTGTTGAAACCAGTGAGATGGTTGGAAAGAGGGAAAATAACAACACACATCCTCTGCCTGGTGTTGAGACCATCCATCTGTCATCCCTGCCTCAGCATTCACTAGCACACCTCCCTCTCAGATCTGTTATACTTCACCTCATGGGGTAGTATTGCTAGGAAGCAGAACTGGCTCTGATTCCTCTCTTACCACTCTGGTGAGACAAAGCCAAAGTACAAGATACAGCTTGGGAGGCAAAGGTGAGCGAGATTCAACAGCCTGGAGTGGGACAGAAGACAGCTTGTGTCTAGAAGATAGTTGCTATTAATAATAATGTTTGTCCTCTAATTGTTTCAGCACTGGTTGGGATTGTATATATTTAGGAATATGAGACCTGCACGGTGTCCCTTACTCAGGTCAAAGTGTTGTGCTCTTTCTTCTGTATTACAAAGCCGGGCTATGCCTCTGCTGGCTACTCAGTGAGCTCTAGTGCTTCAGCATCATGCTAGCAAACATGTCTCAGGATTTCCCTCTCATTTGCCAAAAGTAGCTTGCAGGCAGGAGGTTCTTACCCAGCAGCTCTCCAGAGTTGCTTAAGTTTTTTATGGGAAACCCAGAGAGAAGGGCTGGTGCATTCTTCTGAGTTTTGAGCTGACTGGAGCTTAGGAGCTTAACTGTGCTTCACAAACATATGGAGACAAAAAGCAGGGAGCGGGTGGATAAATCCAGTGCAGATCAACAGCAACAGTACAATAGATTCTGTATTCCTCATACAAAAGAATTCACTGAGGCATGCATCCTGGAAAGCTTTCTTCCTCCTAAGGTACCTATCATAGTTTGCTTTCCATCTAGATAAGCACATTTGCACCAAATTAGATTACCTTACAAATAAACATGCAGCATGGGGCATGAGAGCCTGAGGTAGGATAGGTCAGTGTTCTGCATGATTAATTTACTTACATCAGGCTCAGATAAATCTTACCAAATTAAATTTAGATGGATATGGGCTGTGGACAGACAGACTTTGAAGCTGTGGTTGACATGATGTTGATTTTCATCCTTATCAGTCTCTTGAATAACACTGAGACCCCAGTGGGAAGGAATAATAGAAGAGTGATCACAGATGTATTTGATTAAGTCTTGTCTAAGTCAGTGAGGTGGCTGCAGTCAATGGAACCATGCTGATTTGTATCAGCAGAGGCTATTGCTTGTTATTTGTAATCTTGTAGTACTGAGAAGCCCAAACCTTGCATCAGCATCTCGCTGTTGTGAAATCTCAGTATGTAGATTCTCCATGCAGACAAAGGCAATACAATTTCAGTGTGTAAATTAGTTAGGGAAAAAAGACTTTGGTGCTTGTTGCCTGATGCTCCTCTTGTCCATCTTTCTGAATTACCTTTTCTCTACCCTTCGTAGAATTGCCATCTACCACCTGCGTGATACTTCAGTGGCCAGGTGCATCCCTCAAGCGTACGTCCACCCACATATTGCTTCTTTCCCTAGATGTCATGATGTTTCACGGGCTCACTAAGCTACTGACTGGAGCTAACTGACCCTGACATTCCCAGTCTAGAATCCAGATGGATTCTGCTCCTTTGTATCTTATGATGTTAGGTCGTGCTGTGCAGCAGTGTCCAAGAAAGCTTTCTACTGTGGATCACATGCCAGGCCATCAAACCAGTGTTCTTGGATGGGTGCTGTGTAGCAGTAGTTTTCCTTGCAGTCCATGCATGTGGGCTTCTAGATTTGAGGTGGGCACATTGTTCCACTTCTTCATCCTCCTGATTGTGCAGGAGGAACCATAGGCTGTCATGGCATACCCTGGATCACCCTTTCCCTCTGGCAGGACAGAGACAACTCTGTGGGGCATCTCTGGCAGCCAAGACTTAGACCTTTGGTCAGGGGGAGGAGGGGAAGTTCTCTTTGAATCCCAGAAGCCATTGGAAGTCACTCTGCAGTTAGTGGTTTGGGGTCTGTCCAGTGCATCAGCCCCATGGTGTTGGTATACAACACTGGTGAGTTATGTACATCTTTTGCCCATGGATTGGGTACAGTCCCACCACCTCTACTTCCCTCAAGCATTGGATACCTTTTACAGTAGTGGTTCTCTTGCCCAGGCATTGTACCAAGTCATCCTTGAGGGAGTAACTGGCTTTCATTGTCAACAGGAATTATGTCCAAAGGCTTCCCTTTGTCAGTCCTGGTGTCTCTACTTAGGGATTCCAGCTGCCTGGCTTGCTGGCTAACTCCTGACAGCAGACACCAGTATCCTAACATTGGAGCAACTAGGCAGCAATCTGCCCACCTGGCTTGTGGCTGTGATTTTTCCACAGATCTTGTAGCTCCTTTAAAACTTGGGGTTTATAGCCTGAGTGATTTCCACCTCCTTGGTGACTTTGTCACTCCCTCATCCTGCCTCCTCTGATGGTGCTGGACTGAGGCTCAGTAGGCACAGGCCAAGCCCAAAAACATTTCGAAAACTTGTTGGGTCTCATTGGGTTAGGAAAGGCACTTTCCTTCAAGTGGTGAGCCAGTTCAACAGGTTTATGTGCCTTTTTCAAGTGTAAAATCTCAGGCTATTGAAGGTGATAACTGCTCTAGGCACCTTCCCAAATCCTCCCACAAACCCTGCCAGCACTGACTGGCCACCTTGGTGCAAATTTCTTTGTCACCAAGTTGTTTACTCTTGTGCCAGGACCAAGCCAGGTTCTGCAAGCCCAACAGCATTCCAACAATGCTAGAGAACATGATCAAACAGTGTGCATGATGATGTACAGGGAACTTGGGAGCCCATGCAGAAAAGCCGGACACATCCATCCCAGAGGAGCAGAGGGAGATGTAATCCCTAATGTTTCCCTCAAGGGAGCTCATACAGCACAAGAGGAGCATCAATTCCAGGGCTGCACGCCAGCCCTGGCTCACGGCCATTGCCTTTTACAAAAGGTGTCCAGACACAGTGAAGTAAAGCAATAAGCACCACAGCAAACAGCAGAAACAGCCTCGGACTGTAATATACAGTAAAGAACACAAGCTGCATGACCAGCACAGGGCCTGCCAGTTAACAGCTCTAAGTGCTGATAGAATGCTCAAATCGAACCCATTATCTCAGGCCCCATGCTGTGCTTGGAGCAGACTGTTGTGGGTTGGCCCTGGCTGACAGACACCTACCTAGCTGCTCGCTGACTCCCCTCCCTCGTGGGATGGGGAGAAAACAGAAAGAAGGTGAGGAGATTTGTGGTTTGAGCTAGTGATAGTTTAATGGGGAGAGCAAAAGCTGCATGCACAGGAAAAAATGGAATTTAATATTACTTCCCAATGGCAGGCAAATATTTTGCTACTTCTTGGCAAGGAGGACCTCAGCTTTAGTTGAGAAGACAAATGCTGTAATCACAAACAGCTTCACAGAATCCCAGAACCACAGACTGGCTTGGGTTGGCGGAGACCTTAGAGACCATCTATTCCAGTCTCCTGCCATGATCAGGGTCACCTTCCACTAGAGCAGGTTGCTCAGAGCCCCATTGAGCCTGGCCTTGAACACTTCCAGGGATGAGGCAATCTGTTCTAGTGCCTCACCACTCTCACAGTGAAGAATTTCTTCTTAATGTGCTTCATTCTTCATCCTTCCTCTGAGCTTTTACTGGAAGCATGCTGTCATATGATATGGAATATCCCTTTTGTCAGCTAGAATCAACTGTCCTGGCTGGGTCCTCTTTCAACCCTTTGCCAGCCCCCAGCCAACTTGATGAGTGAGGTAGGCAGAAGAAGAAAGAGAGAAAACCACAGAAGCTTTCTAAGCTCTGTGCAGCAACAGCCAAAACACTGTTGTGTTACCAACACCATTTCAGCCACAGCTTCAAAGCATAGCTCCACACATGCTTTTAGGGAAGAAAGGCAACTCCATCCCAGCCAGGCCCAGTACACTTGTCTAGCAAAGATCCTGAAGGACACAGTTGTACTGGAGAAGCTGGCACAACTTCATAAACAAGTTCATAAAAGTCACTGTGATCTTATTTACAAGTTATTATGGAAATGGCTGACAGCTCCCAGGGAGACAATTTTTCACATCTCCTGATGTTACTCAGAAATTCTGATGGAGTCCAAAGTGCTTTGACTTAGATTTCACAGTGGGGTTCTAGTGTTTTTGAGACCACATAGACACTGATGCATTGCCACGTAGGCATGAACAGCACCCACTCAACCTCAGTGCTCTGTATCATGGGAACAGCTTGCAGACCATTGTTTTCACAGATCTTCTTGCTTGAATAGGTTATACAAGAACTAAGAGCTTTCTGCAAAGTGATCAAGTGTTTATGAGCCAGGAAACAGAGCAAATATATTTCTTTGCAGGTTAATGTAAATCCAGCCGGGATCTTAAAAAATTTAACAGACAAGCTTCAGAAAGGTACACTGCTTGCTTCAGGACAAGTGGAGGCATGGCAACATCTCCACTTAGAGCTCCCTCACACGCAGAGGGTACCGTCATCCTGGCTTGGCGAGGTTGTGTCAAGGGAGATGTGTCACTGTAGCAGCTGCTCATTTCTAGATGCTCATTTCATCCATCTGCCCTGCAACCCATCATGCTGTTAACTACATTTGCCTGTAAGGACATTTGTCTCCTCGGCAATTCTGTAATGGTTAGACACGCTACAGCCAACTGCTAAATGCCACAGACCATCAGAAATTACTGCAGTCATATGGGCTGTTGCATAATGGAGTTAGGTGAGGTAATTCTTCTGCCCTGTTCCAGGTACCACAGTTTACACTGAGGAGCTCTGTCATCTCACCCAAAGCTTAATTAAACAGGAAGTGTCTAAATTGCCAGAATAAGAGAGCCCATGCCTGACCTTCAGTCCCCAGGAGGCACTTTTGCTCAGTAGATAGCTGAATGACAGAGTTTCTGAGTTTACGTTACACACACACACACTCACACACTTAGGTAAATTCGGTTCCCATTAGCATGGCTATAAATTAGGAGTGAGTTTACTTCAAAATTATCAGACTCATTTGGCAGCAGCCTCCAAAATGCTTTATGGTAGTTGAAATTCAGTTGAAACCAAATCTCTGCTGATGTCATTCAAGTTCTGATTGTTTTCCCCAACAAGAAACTTGTCCCCTCTGTTGGTACCATGCATGAATAAAAGTTGTTTTGTTTCTGGCCACAAGCTCACAAACCAGAGGAACAAGGGCTTTCTGCACTGGTGACATCCAGGTTGGTTTGCTACAGGGATTGTAAATGGGGATGAATAAATAAATGCTACAGAACTGGGTTTTATTCTACTAAAGAAACAGTAATTCCTCACTCCAATGTTATGCTAATTCCTCAGCAATCAATCCAGTTTAAAGCTATCATGCTCCTTTTCAATAGTTTTACTGACTTTAGGTAACAGATATGCAGCATATGGAATTAATTTCCCTGACAACGTTGTTGTGCTGTTTCTCACACTAAAGGCAGTAGGTTTGTCCCAACAAAGGATAAGATTCATAGGAACAAGTTATAAGTCTTTTTAGTAACCAGGTTTTGGCTATTTCAGCTTCTCTGTCTAGTCAAAATGAAAGTTTGGGTATTGGAAATTCAAATATACAGTCACCTGCCCTTTCCGGTTTGCAACTCCTTCTAAAATGAAAAAATATGCAGGTTTTGGAGTTGTGGGAGAGCTGGAAGCTATGAAGCACCTAGTAACTGCTGTCTCAATTTACAGGATACATGAAGTTATTTTGAGAGGTGCAAAACAGAGAAAACTGATTTGGGGCAGGCTTGAGATGGAGTTTAGACTCCTTTGCATAAAACCAGAATTTTTGGCATGGTTCTATGAAATAGATGAGCTCTTTTGTCAGGAGTGGAATGGAAACACTGCCTGCTTGTACATTCCCAGAGAGAATAATTGAGGAAACAAGAGCATAGCTCTGCCGAGAGGTCTGTAGTTGCCCTGTGCAAAGATGAGCGCAGCACCGAGGCATTCTGGGTCCTGTGCCAGAGTCTAGTCACTTCATGGTATAATATCTTTTTCCTTACTATGGTTTAATCATTTGAGCTGAAGTATTCCAAGTGTAAAATCTGTTCATGGCTGATTTTGAAAACTTAAGGCAGAATGGTTCAGATCTTTCTGAGCAGTCAGCTCTGGTACTCGCACATCTTGAAACAACATAGGAATTTTGGCAGGCATTTACTTGGGTCAAATCCTTTGCTTTCTCCTTCGGATTTTATAACAAGGAATTTAGAAGAATCTACAAGTTCATTACAGTTCTGCCAGTGGAGGGGTTAACCCATGCTTCTGTGAACCATGGAGATAGAGCTAAGCACTGATTGATCACTGGTCTTTAGGAAAATACCATGTGATCTTGTTCAGAGCTGGCTTATAACACATGCACAGCATGAGCAGGGTAACCTTAAATCTGGCATTATGGTACTTGCATATGCCTGGATTTGCAGGTTTAATAGTCTGTGTGTAACATATATTTATCTATGTCTGTGTCTAAATACACAATATACGTGTATAAGCTTTGCTATGGAAAAGCAGCCAACCTTTGTTTCAGTAGCAACTGGGAATTATACAGAACAGTGAAATAAAGCTGCAGAAAGGATTGTTTTGAACTGAGATGTTATTTCTGTTCTGATTTATCTTTCCTTTTCTTCCTTTGCCTTAATCAAAACTATTAATCCAAGATCATACCTCAGAGCTAAAGTAAGCCCATGGGGAATTTCAGAAATGTTCAAAAGGAGTGCAAAGAAGCAATTTTGCTTTATTTTACTACGATTGTAGATTTTCTGTGCCAGGTCTGGCCCCTCCTGTAGGCTCAGAAAAATTTCTTAAACAGTCCTAATTTATGAACACCAATTAACAGGCATAGGTAAACTAGCATTAGTGTGCCAACCTCTCCATGCATGAGATGAATCACCTAGACCCAGCCTAGAAACTGTGCTACTCTGAGAGTTGTAATAAAATTATTTGAGTTTCCACATTCTAAAGTAACTCTTCCTCTCAGTGCTGATATGTGGACATGGCTAGGAGCAACAATCCTGGTTGTAATAGGATTAAAATAAAGAGTAATAAGATTAAATTAAGGAATGGAAAATGAAGCTTCCATAATAAATTTCCTGATGATAAGACTCAACCTTAAAAGTAAAGCTTATCACCTGACATGAATCACTTAGAAAATATACAGTGCAGAAATTTGATAAGAGAAGGGATTAAATCTAATGCCTCTTCTCCATCTCAGAGTTTTAATGATTTCTGTTTTCTTTGCAGGTTCATGTAATTTAGCATGAGGAAAATAATTAAAAAGAACAAAAACTTTTGCAAGTTTACTTTTATATATCACCCACCTGGAGAAAAGGTGGGCCTCTCCTGTTGTTGACTCTGAACAAAATGATCATGAGTTGAAAGAGAGGTTGGAGCAAAGTATAGTCTAAATGTTCATGTGAATCACGTTTGCAAAGGAAGAGGTCCTAGACTCGAGTATTTCAAGCTATTCTATAAACCTGCTTTCAACTTAGGCAAATCCTTTTTACTTATTTTAAATGTCTTTAGAATACCTTTAGTTATTTGCATGTTGCTTCCATGGAAAACAGAAAAGGATTATGTGTATGGATGATTCAGCTAAAAAAAAGTCTTTTAAAGACTTTAAAACTGGCTGTTCTCATATTCCTGAGAGACAGTGTTTTGTTACTATTTGCATTACAGAAGTTCCTATAGCTGACAAAATACTTGCTCAGGAAAAGGTTAATCTGAGTCTAGGATTGGAGTCCTAAATTAGAATTGTACCCAGCTGGCAGTAAATGGGACATATCCCTCCTGTCTACCAACTTTATCCATAGGGGAGCTAAAGACTAGGCTTGAAGACTTTCTTTTCTCCTCAGAAATGTCTGGAGAGCAAGATAAAATACAGGGTGCATCCTCACTCACTTAGTCCCTCACCATACTACCTGCTTTGCATATGAATAGATCAGCAGCCTGCATGCCACATAGAGCCTGGGGCACTTTTGGGCACCTAAATGATGAGGAAGGATGACCATGGCCTTCATGCATAAGTGGACCAGGCTAAGCCTTTTATATTTTTTTCTCGCAATGTGCTCAAAACTGGTAATTGAGAGTGAAATTCATATTGAAGCAATTTGGATTCAAGGAGAGCATGGTCTGAGGTGACCAGTAAGGCTCAGTTCTTAAAACCTGTGCCAATATCTTAACCAGAGATCCTATTTCCCTTTTGAATAAGTGGGATTTTATTCACCAGAGCCAAGAATTACTTTATTCAATGGCAGGTGTATGAGTTGAAGCTACTATAGTTTTTATTAGCTTAAAGCCATGATCATTTGTTTCCTTGAAACTGGTTTGGTGATGTGAAGGAACATAGAGTAAAAACAGTTTTAGCTTTCTTCTCTAGTTTCTCTCTCTTTTTGTGAGGAAATGAAGGGCCTCTCCTTTTGTAGGCTGAAATTATCATCCGCCTTTTTCAGGAAGTCTTTTCACACTGGACATGCTAGGACAGGCATGTAGACATTGTTGTTTCCAGGAATTCGTTTATGAGGCTGGATATGATGGCCACTGCCTTGTCCTTGGGCACATCAGCCACACAGACAGGTCAATTCTAATAAGGATCAGCAGCAGCAGCAAGGAGGCAGCTTTGGGAGACAGTGAGCAATTCAAAAGGGTGTGACAAACTTCCTACGGCTGTTGGAGAGTCAAACATTTCTTCCTCTGCTCCTGTGTTAGGCATAGATAATAGGTTTGGATAGTAGATGTAACACGGGCAAAACTGGTTAAAAACTTCAATTTGCCCATGAATCTATCTGAAAAAATTTTGGAAGTTTTTCCTAGCCAAGGAGCTCCTGATACCTTCTGGTTTCTGAGTACATCAGCAGACCTCTGTCTGCTTGACAAACAGACCTAGCGTTACTTGAATTTATATCAACCAAAGAACAATTATGAGTGTTCTGGCTTGGCAGATATGAAGTCCAGGTAGGTAACTGGCTTGAATTGGAGAACTGTAGGCATTGCATCATAAAACAATTTTCTAAGTCACTGATAGTAAATAAATTTGAACAGTTTCTTTATGCTGCCAAGCAAATCTAGGAAGGTAACATGGCAAGGCACTGGAGCGAGAGAAAAATCAATTTTCATTTAACTCTGGTGGGAGTTAACTGGAGTGTGAAAATTTGGTGGTCAATTCCTGCTACAGAAGGAAACTGTTCTCGTTGTCCTGAGGGGCAGAATTGTGGAAACAGCTGTTTTTTTGTATTCATGGCCTAAGTGAAAAATCACTAAAATGAATTTATTTGGGTTTGATCAAGAGCAAAAAGACAAACAACACCAAACAGCTTTCATATCAATTGGAGCAGTTAAATATTTTTTTTACAGTTGAGAAAATACATTTAGGAATGGGCTAAGAAACTTTGTTTCTGGAAAAAAAATTCCAAGCGTTCCATTTAAAAAAAAAAAGGTGGAAACAGGAATTGACACTTTCAGTTCCTGAGGGCATCTGAATTGATAATTTGTGACAAACTAATCAAAACATTTCATGCCACTCTGCTCAAAAAAGTCTGCAGTGTAGCTACAAGCTGGACAGGGACAGGTTTCTGTATGTTGGAGCAGGGACTGCTAAACAATCCTTCCACCTCACATGACAAAAAAGAAAATTTCCATGAAAGTGGAAGCAGCAGTACAGATGAGACAGGCCTATAAAAGTTGAATGAGCACTAGCAACCTGGTGCTTTCCTTGTGACATGAGTAGTCATGAAGAGCAATTCTGTCCCAGGGTTGGCAGTTTTGCCTGTGTGTTCAAAGAGAGCTGATGTGAATGGAGGGGTGCAGAGAGCTATGCCTTGTGCTGTGCTGCATGTTCAGCATGTGTGGTGCTGCTTGAACCCCCTACCATGAGCCAGGTGACTGCAGTGGAGTGGTCTGCCAGTTCTCTGCCTGTGTGGTTGATAAGGGCTCTTCCTTCCAATGGGCAGGACTTCGATGAATTTAAATTGTCGTTGCCTTCTTCCAGCCTATGTAGGTCCCTCAGAACAGCAGTCCTCCTTCATTTTGATTTGTCCCCAGTGTGGTGGAAAGGGAAGGTAGATGAAGAAATAGAGATGTTGTTTCTGCTTCTCCCTTTTCTTACTTGAGCTGCAAAGAGGTTTCTTGTGGGGACAAAATCAAGAAGCATTTATTTAAAAAGTGTAATTCAGGTGAAAACTAATCAGTAAGCTCCACTTGAGTAAGTAAGCAACAATAAATCTATGGACAGGAAAAAAAGGATGCAAAATTTACAGAAGCTTCTATTGAATGCAAACCAATGTGATGACACCGATGTTCCTGGTGCTCTTTAATGCAGAATTACATTGAACTGGTCAACCAAATAAAGGCAGAGAGTTCTGACTTCAAAAGTCTAGCTAATTTTAACAGCCTAACACAAGCATGCAATTGCTCTTCTGTGAAGATATCCCGGTGCCTACTAATCATCTCATTCAGGCAGCTGCTCCTCCAAACCGGCTGTGAAATGGGTAGTGTCTAGAACGAATGGAACTCAGTCACACTTGATGAGATAAATTATGGCATAACAGTTTTCTGCTCCTAAAATGGGAAACACATGCATTTTGCAGTAGGGAACGCGTTGCATCCTTTTTCTAATGCTACCACTCTGTGACAAATGCATGCAAACTTGGTAAGAATCAGTAATAGTCATTCACAAAGAGTTCCAATCCAGGTGTTACTGCATATAAGAGGAGAAAATACCATGCTTCTTGAAGAGAAGATCTACCTCTTCCCATTGGAACAAAGTGTTATTACCAAACAAGAGCTCTTCCCTATTCCCATGAGCTCAGACCTGCTTTTATCAAGATAAATAACCAAATGAAAACTCTTAGAATTCAAAAGGGACTGGCAGGCTCAGGTATTTCAAATATTTTGTGGCTTAGGACATTTAGAATTATTTCTGAATAGAGCTGGACATAGTAAACCATACCTTTTAATGTAGAATTAATCTTCTCAGAAGACTTGAGTGTTGGAGCAGTGTGTCTGTCTCAGAAAGGATAGCCAGGCTAGCCTCACATCCCAGCACAACAGCCTGGCTTCTGCTGCACAGTTGTGTGCCCTGCATCCCTCCAAAGGTTTAGCATCTTTGGAGGCTACTGGGTGCTGTGATTTATAGGCATTTTCAGCCTTCAGTAAATTAACTGGGTGCTCATCTGGTCCACAATTGTGGGATTAGAAAAAATAAATTTATACCATTTCCACGGTGTGCTCTCAGAATAAAGGTGGCAATTGAGTCTGAAGGCTCCCTCTGCCTCCTTTGAGCCTGTGGAGAAGAAGTAAAAGCACACTCATACTTTCTGCTTATTGAATACAGGTGCAGCTTGTGGCCATCAGCACAGCTGGATAATGCAGAGGGAAGCACAGCTTAGGCCTATGTACTGATTGCATCAAGGACTTTCAAGGAGCAACTCCTTATATCAGCTGATTTCCTCATTAGCTCAACCAGCGGTTTTCAGCAGCAGCAGCTCAGCAGCCTTTGTAACCATTGACAGGAATGTTTCTTCCTTCTTGCAGAGAAAAATGTAAAATAATGTGCTATCATTCAATATAGAAACTAGATTTCTTCTCCTCCACATTATGAAACTGTGAAGTGATTTAAGTCAGTCGTAGGAATGCAGATTAAATGCAAATAAAGAAGAGAAGGATATATTCCTATACATATATATTTCTATATATTCCCCTGCTTGCAGATGTTGCTAATACAGTTTGTGTGGGGAATTTCAATGCAAGAGTAACTATGGTTCATCTACCATCCATAGCTTTTAATTATAGTTCTAACTATTCCCTTGCAAATGTGTGTATTGCTCATAAACTGGAAACATCTATGCTAAAGATCACTAAATTGATGAGTTGATATACACACACAAGAGATTCTAATTATAATTGCTGCATAATTGAAATACCTATACAAATACAGATATAATGGCGGATAGTGAATTTATTTGTAAATAACCATTGTATTTCTATTAAAATTATTCCTTGACTCTTGGTAAAGTTTATAGATATGAAACAAATTTGCCTCACTAGATGGTTAATATTGTATACTCAGTTTGAAACTGGGGTGGAGGAAGATGGGATGGGAAAAAAAAACAATTGAAAAAAGGCCCATCAGCAACAACAATCAGAATCATTATGGTTGGAAAAGACATCTAAGATAGTTGAGTCCAACGATTAACTTCTGTGTTCACCACTAAATCATGTCCCCCAGTGCCACATTCACATGTCTTTTGAACATTTGCAGGGATGGTGATGCCACCACTTTCCCTGAGCAGCCTGTTCCAATGCCTGACCCCTCTTTCAATAAAGAAAATTTTCCTAATATCTAATCCAAACCTTCTTCCCTGGTGCACCTATTTTTTGTTTTGGAGAGAGCAGGACATTCCTTCAGCCAGGCCTATGGGTCTGAAGCCTACCCAGTGCACAAGAAAGATGAAGTGCTTGAAGCAGACATTTTGTGGATGTGCTATAGTGACAGAAAGAGCTCAGCATTCCTCCCCTTCTGCAGAAGCGAGCCCCACTACCTTCTAGTCCTTCTCTAGGCAACCATGCCCTCCCAGGCCTCTGGCAACTCCCCCTTCTCCATGCTCCTTTCCTCCTTCCCACACCAATGCATCAATGGCCACTTGACAGAGCTCCAAGCTCATCCTTCAAAGGGCAGGATATGGAGTTTGTGATTAAAAAAAAAAAAAAAAGCTTCTAAGAGTAATGTTTTTATCACTGAACCATACATTTTCCATATAAGTTTGCAGATTGCAGGCAATAGTTACATACTGTATTGTATGGTGTAGTCTGTTCTCTGACTATTGTATTGCAATAGCTATTAGTACACTTATATTTGTCCTCTTTTACAATCCATAGCACCAGTCACAAGAGCAAGTAGTTGTAAGATTTACTGGCTATGAGCACATCTTAATCCAAAATACCCTTGTGATTTATTACAGAGGCATTTTAAACCTTAATGTATTTATGACTACAGTAATGTTGTTTTAATGCTAATGCCCTATTATTCAATTAAGAAAAATATGTTTTCTCATTCTGCCCTTATGTTCAAGGTCTTACATTTATTTCTGTTCTGCTGAAGTTTTGTGCATGTGATGTATCCCCCGTAATCAGTAGTGGGAAAAGAGCAAGTCTTGTTATGGAAGAGATAGTGATGATTGCTTTTAGCATAGGTGAAGGGTTGATGAGGATGTAGGAGGTCTATATTCAGGTCAGCCAAAGGGATTCAATAAACATACCTCATGAGAGAATAGTTTTCACAGCCTAATCAAGGCAGACATTTTGGAATCTCTCACCCAATACATTACAATACAATACAATACAATGAGGCTGCTATATAAAATGTGATACACTGATAGGTCTCTCTTTCTGCCTGTGTTTTAAGCACTTACACCTGTACTTTGTGAGCAGGCTTTTGGCCTGTTAGGCACACTGTGAGAGTATGTGCTGATCTGATCAGATCTCTCCAGGGTCTGTATGCTCCTTTGCTTAATTTTTGTGTCTGGCTTGGGTAGAAACAGGTTCCAATGAGAGCAGGAATATGCAGAATTCTGTAGAGCTGGGGAACTTCATGATCCAAACAGACCAGGTGAGCTGCATCTCTCCAATACAGCCATAACAAGAGCTGCCCTGTTGGGAACTGTAGGATGATTTTTGGGAAAGTCAGCACTAAGGCTGGTTGTAAACTGTTTCTCACTTTAGCTTTACAGTGGGGACAGTCATTGTGCAATATTGCTCACTACAGTAATGTTGGCATTTGCATTTATGAAATTCAATTGGCATGTCTCTTTGCTTGGAAGATATCTAAATGCCTCTAGGAACACAACTCTGAAGGTGAACCAGGGAGCAAGAGCAGGTTTACTGTCCAATAGTTGGTAGAAAAAGGTATGGCTTGGACTGCTCTGAACATTTTGAGGGTTATCAAGAGCAATCCTGAGAAGTGAAAACATCCCTACTGTTGTACTGTGCTCTAGATGCCTGTTAAAGACTATATGTTGCATGAAGGGTTTTCCTTGGGGTGGCTCTGGTGACAGGGAGCTCCCAAATCCAGCTCCTAGGGGTTGCCAGGTAGCACAGCATGCAGTCAGAGGATATGAAGGTTGTTTTGACACATGTTTGCATGGGCTGTAGTCAGTCAGATGTCCAGGATCCCACAATATTATGGTCTTAAGAGTCACTTTTAGATTAAGGGAGTCTGGTATGATGGATGGGAATGAATGCTCCAAAACTATTCTTCAAACTAAAATATCTTCTCACTGCTGTGCACAGCCCATAAATCATCACAGTTTTCTCCAGCTATTAATTCCCTGAAGAAGGATTTTCCACACCAGTGGCCAGGCCTTAGCTGGGCACCTTCTAAATATGACAAATGTGTTGTCCGTTATGTGCTCCCTTTCTAAGATAAAATCCGAAGTGATTTCTCTTCTATGAAATGGTCAAGAAATGCATGAGAACATCTCTTTGAACATGGCCAGCAGGCCATGGTCAAAGGCAAGCCTGGAGCTGTGCCAACATGTGCAGGAGGTGTCATTGCATTGCCCGCAGCCTACGTGGTCTTCCCCTATGCAGAACACTTAAAGATGAGCAGCATCGTCCTGACTCTGGGACCACACCAGAGCTCACACAGAACTGAGTAACCCTGCCAGGGTAGCCAAGTTGTCTGCACATCACAGAGGTACTTACACCGCTGTTTGCCTAAGGTGGAAGCAAAAATAACTCCCACTTTTGGAGTAAGGGCACCTTTTTCATTTTGCAGCATGTGCAATGAAAGCTCTTGTTGCTCCCATTAAATATTCTTGCTGACTCAAGCAGTCCTTCGCACCTACAAAGGTTAAAAGAGTAGTACTGGCAGCCAGATCTAATAGTAAGGGCAAGATGACATGTTTTATGGCATTACAGGATAAATCAATGCAGATATCTAATTTTCACAGAGAATGAGAGCTGTAGGGATTTACAGCTTGACCTGTGAAAATTCTCTCCTTAAATATTACCTGAATGTATTTTTCAGGCATTCACAATGTTTTAACTAAAATGCAAAATTGTTATTTGCACAATAGTTTATACAATAATCAAATTTGCAATTATTCATTTTAGTGCAGTTATGGATAAAGAAACCCTAACCCACACCCGTGCTGACTTGACTGATTTGCCTACCTGTATTGACATATTTTAAATCAGTAAAGCAGCTCCTGAAGTTTAATTCTGTTAACATCCATGGAAAATTCATATGCTACAGAAGAATGCATTGCAATCTATTTTACCTTTTGTATCACAAAATTGTTTTTACTAGTGGATGCTTTGCAAGTCAATAAAACCCAACCAACTTGACTTGCCAATCCTCTGCTGAATACACTGTCAGTTAGGAATAAGACCAAATTGATTTTACTTGCAAATTGGATAGATTTGATGTGGAGTCATTGATCAAGTACAGAGACTCCAAGACTTGGGATTTTTAAAGGGAGGAATTATATTTGAAATTTAATAATGCCTTTTAAACATGCAGTCATCACTGCACTGCAAATAAACAAGCAACTATAACTACCTGGATATTTCTCCCCTGAATTCTTCGTAAATAAAAGAGGGAAGAAGTGATTTTAAGAAATGCCCAGCACATATTCTGTGTTACACTCTGGGCAGCATGCAACACAGCTGCTTATTTTCTGCTTCTAAATTTCTAAAGCATTTTTTGCTCAAAAAGGACCCTGTCTTTGCTGCAAGCACATTATCTTGAAATTGGGCTTCCAGGTTACTGCTGGGTGCAAACTTCTGTTTTATTTTGTGAGCTGGTAGTTTAAGAAGTTGAGCTTAGTGAAAAAACAGCAGCACTTATCTGAACTGTGGACTCCAGGGGACACTTAACATCAAGGCTTTTGTTGCTGGCAGCACAAAAGGAGTTGCTTTAATGAGCTTTAAAGCCACATTAGAATGCCATAAAAATCAAAGTTCTCACAGAGTGCACTTAGCAAGGTCTGCTCCCTGGATAGACCCTTGGTTAAGAAATTCCAAAATGGGTTTCAGGTAAAAAATATTTTATCGTAAAGTTCCTCTACTAATTATTTCCATTTTCTGACTACTTGTCCCTCGTGCTATAATAATGCTGAGCAAGGAATTAATAGGGAATGATTTATCAGTGGACTTTACTAGTTTTAGGTGCTGGTTGTTAACCATTTTCTCAGAGTTCATTCAGTATTTAAAATCCATAGATGTGTAATTCCAGAGTGATATTTGGTCTCTAATTAGTTGGCAAAGAGCTCATTGTGCCTCTTGGATGTGACTGATGGATGAGTTTAAACAGATGTGTATAGCATGTGGTTGGTTTATTCTTTCATTGGATGTATTTAATAGGATAATTGTGTTCCAGTATAAAAACTGCATTTAATTTAAAGGTCAGAGTCCTCTGAATCTTAACTACAGTGGGAAATATCCATGTCAGTGGGGATGTGTCATCTATGATCAAAATTGACTATCAAAATACCACAGATAAATAGCCCCCTGATTTCACATTTTCTGTTACTTTCCCTTCAGATGGGCTGAGAGTTCTTGGTCAGAATAAAATCAGCTTTTTGTGATGTGCAGCTCTAGTCTGGTTAAAGCGAAGAGGTCAATGAAAGACAAAATCTCCCAGAGAGGGCATCAGAACTCTGCCCTTCCTGCCTCCTGCACCGGAGGAAGAAGTGAAGGTTACTGGCAGTGGGAGCTGGCCTTGTACACACACCTTGTGGGCACCAAGGTGTGCTGAGGAAACTGCAGGAAAACTGCTTTAGAAAATGTACTTTAAGACTCCTGAGGTGCCCTGTGTTACTCCAGTGGGTGGTGTGCAAGTGAGCGGTGCACTGGCAGAAATGCCTCCCAGGAGAATACACAGCTTGTGGCTGCTATTTTTGGAACAGTCAAAAACCATTGAGAAAGATGCTCCTCCCAGCTGCTCTCTGAGCTGTTATTTTGCATTCTTTTGAGCGCTGAGAAATCAGATGAGGGAAGGCTTGTGGACACCTCCAGGGTGGAAGAAATGAACATTTTTGGGTTTTTAACTAGTAAAGTAGGAAAGATAAGACAACATTTCAATTCTTTTTAAGAGGCCAGGACATGCCTCCTGTGCAAGCAACTTTGCTGATGCCAGGTTGATGACATCGCAGGTGGAGAAAAGGCACTTGTTTTCCCTTCAACTCTTCATGTCCTCCCTGCCTCCATTTCTGCCCATTTCCCTCATACACATATTCCTTGTCCATACATGGTACAAATCAGTCAATAATCCCTGACTTGTTGGCTTGCCAATTATTAAAAATAAGAGTCATTCCAGCGCCCAAGCCCAGGACAACATGGGAACCTCAAAGTTTTATTTTTGGGATCTTGCATTGATTGGCGTCTTGGCTTACCTGAGCTTCCTCCTGTAGAGCAGACTCAGAATGACAGCACCAGAAACTTGTGCATAGCACATGAACTGAATCAGCTGTCTCTTGTCCAGGGTCTGTGGTTATCCATGCTTTCAGGTAGCTGCTGGGAGAGCAAAGCAGTGGTAAATGAGAATGAAGGTCCAGTCCAAAGACTGGGGCTGCAGAGCCATGCCATGCACTGAGTCTGCTTCTCCAGCTCTCTTGAGGATAACATCATGTAGCTGTTATTTCTCCTCCTCCTAATTCCCATTAATCATTGTACCAGCCACAGTGCACCAGATGTCATGAATGCTGTCATGGTAGCCAGCCTGTGCTTCAGTGTACTTCACAGTCTTCTTATTTCGGCACAGCCCAGTGAGTGCCAGATCTCATGAGGATCCCATGGGACCGCATCTTGAGCTTGTCCACATCCCTGTGGATGATATCTCATTCCTCAGGCATGACAACCTCACCTCTTAGCTTGATGCTGTCTGCAGACTTGCTAAGGGTACACTTGATCCCACTGCCAATGTCAGTGATGAAGATACTGAAGATTGGTCCCAGTACAGACCTTTGAGGGACATCACTCATCACTGATGTCCACTGGGACCCTGAGCTGCTGGCCATTACCCTCACCCCCCAAACAGTCCTCCCATCAAACCCATGTCCCTCCAATTTAGAGAGGAAGAATGTTGTGAAAGGCCTTACAGAAGCCCAGAGACATGGTGTCTGTATCTCTTCCACAGATGTAGTCTCTCCATCAGTCTACATATGTAGACTCATGTCAACTAGCGTTCTCAAGAACCCAGCTCAGTGCTACTGATTATAGTAGAAATTGTGTCTATCCATCTGTTATTATCTAAATACCTTAAAAACTCATTAACTAATCGAGTTGCCACTATGTTTGTCAGGGATTAATTCAATTCTTTGCCCTGAGATGAGCTTTCCTCCTGTTGTTTATGTGGCTGTAAAAATTCATCTTAACACGACATCAGCTCTCATTCCTCAACAACTGCAGTAAGATTTATGACAGTGTTTCCAGAAGCATGTTTCTTCTGTTGTTAAAGAAGAGACAGAGGAGATGAGCACATCAAAAGCATGCCCTCATCTAGCAAAAGGCAACAAACTTTACATAAAGAAGCACACCATTTCTGTCTTCCATTTGCTGCTGATGTGTTCTGTAATGTGGCAGCAGCTGTGACAGGAGCAGTGAAGGTTCCTGACCCATAACCTCCAGCCAGTGCTGGCAAATGCTGCAGAAATGCTGTGGGATGATGGACATGCAATCTCTTTAGGCAAAACGCATAGCTCTAGAAAACCTTACCAACCAACCAAACTTTGGCTGCATAGACAAGGGACTTCCACACAGTTGGCCTACTGCCACGTCTCCTCTCACTTGTGTGAAGGAGCTTCATGTACTTTAACAATGGTATCTGCTTTGCCAGCGTATCTCCCTCATGCTCTTCCTTGTGCTGCCCCACAATGGCTTGCTGATGTTCTCCTTCATCTTACCCCTGCACCAGGTAGCTGCAAGTTGAGTGACTTCACTCATGGCTCTTTTCAGCTGTACATGAAATGTAACCCCCTGTTCCAGACAGGAGATGAGATCACTGCAGTAGAGAACCAATTTATCCCAAGGTGTGACTGCAGATAAGGAGAGCATATTTAAATTTGGTGTTACAGGAGTCCGAAAATAAGGATGGAGAGGGTTCAGTGCAAACTCAACTCCATCAGTAGAGTTCACAACTAAGTGAAGTCAAAGCGCATAATGAGGCAGCCAACCTTATGGCTTGAAGACCATCGAATTGAGGATATGGCATATGAAGGACAGGAAGGAGGTATCTGAAGACAAGAAATAGAGATCAGAGGGGATGTTCAGAGAAAGGCTTCAGATCTTGCTGAAATGTGATCAGTGTAAATGCTCAAAGGTGAGGAGTGTTGATCATGATGACTTGGTGGGGTTTAACACATGATCACAATTTGTTTCTCCCTGTCTTTAAGAAAGCACAAGGTCTCTGCAGCACAAAGCTGAGGCATTCATAGGTGTGAGGGAAGAATGCCATCTTTTCAATTGAAACTACTGCTGCCAAATAGCTAGGTCTTCTGTCCAGGTTCTGATACAGCTTAACAGTCAAGGAATAATTTGAGGTACTCTCTTGATCAACACTCCACACAGGGCAGAATGGTGGAATTTCCCATTGACTGCTAGGGATCAAAGGGATCCAAATATATTTATTTTGCATCCCTTTTAGTTCTTTTACTTATTAATAATGTTTTTAAATCAAAGTCAGTAGTTATTTCTGCACACATGTTGAAAAAGTCCATATTTAAATGCTTTGTCATCAAGCAACTTTCAGTTTACTGGTTTGGAAATGATGAAAAAGAGACACATCAATTTTCAGTATTAGACGTGTTATGACAATCAGTCTTTCTTCCATGTTCACTGTGACAGCTCTTTAGACAAGCATCAATCAATTGGTGTTTTCCAACTTCAAAGGCAGTGTTTGGCCTATGGCATCACAGACTTGTTTGTCAAGCAAGATATTCTCAAGAGACAAAGTAGCATTTAGATGCTATGACTTTCCTGGTAAATATACTTGTTCAATAAACAATGCAAGTAAATAGCGTCATGCTTGGAGCTTCCTAAAAACCAAAACTATAAATTACTAGTAACCTTTGGCAAAGCTTAATTTATGCATTCCCATTCATGCAATAGTCATGTCTGACTGCATCTGTTTACAAGTGATCTCAGACTAATTTCTTCTTCAATTCCACTGATGCATGCAGTAATAATCTCTATTTTTGCTAGTGAGTGTAGAAGGTGAATCAGCTCCATATTATTCTCAATCTTTCCTCCCACCCTTGGGTTAATTATGCTCTAGAGGGAGATGAAGGTAGGAACTGGGACTGAACAGAAGCATTTTATTCCCAGGTTTGGGTAGGTATATACAGATATATTCCTTGAAATGCAAATTTATACCACCTTTTCCTCATGAAGTAAAAAAAAAAGAAACCACCAACCAAAAAACAACCAACCAACCAACCAACCAAACCCCAAAATAACCACCAAAAACTTTAGGTGAGGTAAAGAACTACTCTCCCATAATACTTGCTCCTATGTTGTATTTTCTGAGGAAAAACAAGAGTTAGAACATTTTAGAAAGGAAAAATTATTGGAAGTTCTAGACCTTTACCAAGACACGCAATTGGAAATCTTGGTGTTTACCTCCACAGTACCCCAGGGTAAGGGAAATCCCAATGACAGCAAAAGCAAAACATGTAAGAACTTTCCATGTAGGTCACACAGGACTTTTCCTGTATAACTCTTCCAATTAGCACAATTTTATTCCATCTTAATCTTTTGATTAATAGAATAAGATGCATTCTTTTACCCCAAATCTTATCTGAATAAAACATAGGTACCTGGTTAAGATAAGGGAGCATCATTTCCAGCAAGAGGTGAGCATTGTTAGCAAGAGTGGGACTGCTCTGTGTATGTTGAACTTACCATTCTTTGGGTCTGCTGGATGCTCTTCAACAGCACTGGAAGCGCCAGGCCAAACTGGTCATCCTATACCAAACCTGGGGCGAGTTTTCCCTTGTCCTTTCTCATCTTTAGCTCTTAGCTGGAGAGTAGGGAGAAGGGATGAAACTCTGGGATTACTCTGAACATGGCACACTGTGCCATATATTGGAACAGGGAAAGCCTACAGAAAATTTCTAATAGTTGTAGGATTTTGTTTGCTGGTGATACAATTACCTTTAATCACTCTTGGTCTAGCTGTGCAAGCCCTTCAGGGAATGGTATTTTATAATTAACACATTCTAGAAACCCATGAAAAAAAGACCTAAAATAGAATTCCATTTACAATGCCCCTTTTTTTAGCATCAAAATTTTAGAAAGACTCAATCAGTTCCTTGTTGGAGAGGTGAAATCTCATTTTTCTAGTTGAGTAGAAACACAAGATATTTAACCTTATGTTGTCACTGATGCAGGACTTTTTCCTACATCCCTTTTTTCCAGGTCAGTGGAAGAGGTGGTTGGGCAGAATGTTTGAGGCTACTCAATAGTTTTATATGGTGACCATCAAAATCCTGAGAGAGTGTTTTCATATGTATGGGAAGTACCTAAAGCTACATGCCCATCACTGACTCCTATCCACTTAGTTACATTTCTGAACTTTCTTAGGATTTGTAGTTTCATGGCCTTGACTATTCTTGGACAATTCCTGAGAGGAATTGAGAAGTAGGAAGCAAACCTCCCTTGCATGTCCTATTAGCATTTTGCCAGCTGTGTTTTAGAGGTGAGAAGAGAGATACGTATGCCTGGAGAAATTGAATGGTGGGTTGCTGGAACAGACTGTTCAAAACTTCTTGTATTTGTACAGAGAAATGTTTTGATGGATACTCCCTGGTGAAGGACAACTTAGACTGATCCCCATGCTAATGAGTTACTCAGTGCTTAGATTCAAGCAAGTTTGGTACCTTTATTTCCCCACACTCCTCTTTCAAAAATACTTTTAAAAGGTGAGTCTCATCTGACCAAATGGAAACACCTACACATATGATCTCATCATCTCATCTATTTTGGAATCAATGGGAGAGTAATGGGCACTTCAGCTCATGCCAAAATAGATACTGAAAATATGCCAGATGTGTCATAACTTACAAGTGAATATTTCTCCCTGTAGAGTAGAAGGAGAGCCGATGGGAAGTATTTCAGATACAGATATTGATACTATGGATGTTTAAGGCTAGATTAAGATCTTGGACTTGTTCTGGCAATGCTCAGCAAGGTCTTTGGAACTGAAATTTACTGCTAGGTTTCTTTTTTTAATTTTTTTGTTATGTGGTCTGAAATTGTGGTAGTGAACTTTTCATAAACGGAGGGAAAAAAGTTTAAAACACTTTGAGCACAAAAATTGCATCATACTCCTCTACTAATGGCTATAATGGCTTAAAATTCACCTTTCCACCATGCATTCTCTATAATATCCATGGTATTCATTGTAGGGCTTGCAACTGAGGCTAAATGCTGTTGATAGACATATTTTCTCCACCTTCTTCTCTGTGACCCAGAAGTATTCACTCAATATGAGACATGGCAGATGACATTCTTGTCATAATTTGCTTGGTGCTGGTATACACTAAGTAAGGGGTAACAAGAATGGAGTTGGAAGAATTATGTTGATACAAACCTGTGTGTTCAAGATCAGAATTTGGCTCTCTTTATTTCTCCTGAACAGATAGGCTCCTAATTAAGCAAGTTCTTTTGCAGTAATACTGGTGCGAATAGTATTGAGGATTGGTTAAATTTCTCAGTAGCATTCTTACCAGCACCCTCATTCTTGGATCTATTGAAAGTAATGTTAATTAATATACTTTCCTGCGCTTACTGTAATAACCCTTTTATACTAAAAAATTCTTCTTGCCAACAGATAATAATGTCCATGAGTGACTATATATTTGAAAACTGAAAGAACAGCTTTACAACACAACAGAAAGACATGGGACTTTGAATGAAATCCAATTTTTCCTTCCAAGCCAAGGTTCTGTTTATTATCTAGAGCAGTCAGTGCTTAGAGATTTTTTGCAGACATCCAAACTGAAAAACAGCAGAGTGATTCAGACATCAGAGGACGCACAATACAACAGCAAATACTGATACACTAATTGCCGTGCTGCTCTTGGGTTAATTGAAAAAAATCCGTCATTATTTATTCCTACGACTAATACTAGCTTACAGGCAAGCTCTATTAGCAGTGGCTTTAAAAATTAATTGACCATATCACATTATTGAGAAAAAGCTGCACTCAAAGAGTTGCATGAAATTTCTCATTGTATTTCTCTGCAAAAATTTCTCTTACCAACAAGGGTAAGTCATTAAAGGATTCTTAAGGCCTTTTCAGACTTCAGCATCCAGAATAGAAGGACATAGGAATACAGTAACATTTAATGGAGTGACGTGTTCATACTAATTCTTAAACTGCAAACAACTACAACATGTTATGATCATAAAAATCCTAATCAGACCAGGAACCAAAATGCTGGATGATCTGAAGGTCCATAGAAAACCAGTGCCTCCATTTGTAATCCTTAGCAGCCAGGTCTGACTTGGTCATGTCTTCCTTTGTAGAGGAAGAACTTCTGACTTCCTTGGATAGATGCTGCTTCTTCCACCACCTCCGTTCTTAAATATCTACTTCACTCATGGCTTGAAGGATCTCTTGAGTCCTGTGGTCTGAAGGCTGAGCCCTTCTGTGCCTGCCAAACCCTCTGTGATTCAGTGCAGATTGCAAGGGTTTCAGGGGAAAGAGTTATGCAAACCAGTAAATTCCATATTCTGGCAAAGATGTGAATGGAACTGCCAACCTAGCATTGCCCTTGGCTCTAGTGCCTAAGCATTGTGCTTTTCCATAGACGAATGTGGATTCTCCTGGAACTCAGAGAGCAATGAAAATAGAAAGTGTGTAGAATCATAACAAACAAAGCTCAGAGAACCACAACAGGAAAGTTGTTAAAGCCATCTGTGAAAGTTAGTATTTTGCCTCTTGGTCACGCTATTCTCTCAAATATGCTGCAAATAGAAGACACCCCATTAATTTTGGGTTTACAACAGCACATATACCAAATTCTGGTTAATTTTCAAAACCACTTTATTATATCGGTCCCTCCACAAGTAAAAGTCAAGTGTTTGAATTTGTGTTTATTTTATCTTTTGGAATGTTTTCTGTGCTTATTTTTCATGTTTAAGAAAAACTTCCATCCAGAAAACTCCTCAAATATTTGCTTCAGCTCCCTCTGAGGTGCAAACAGTATTAACAACATGAATTATAACTGGATTATTGATAGTTCAAGAAATATCAATTGTTATATCAAAAAGAAATTAGCCATTTGGGCAGTTTCAGCTCTGTTAATGTTTCTCTAATCTAAGCCATAATTACAGTCCCCTAAGAAACTCAATACCATAACAAGCAAACCCAAATGCTTTCAGATCTATCTTGCTTATTACACTGATCCAGTTCCAAAGCAGTTATTAACAGAAATAAAATTATTAATCTGAACGCTTTTCATGTCCTTGTGAAATACCCTTTCTGATATATCCCAGTCTTTGTCTGCAGGAAAGGAAAGTAGAAAAGATTTCTTTCCTAATTAAAGTGGCCTGGTCAGAAGAGAGTCAATAGTGAAAGTCTAATGAAT
The DNA here is from genome assembly GCA_013397375.1 of Toxostoma redivivum. Classification (NCBI taxonomy): domain Eukaryota; kingdom Metazoa; phylum Chordata; class Aves; order Passeriformes; family Mimidae; genus Toxostoma; species Toxostoma redivivum. Next base: position 125,991 of record VXBI01002487.1, read on the forward strand.
AGCAAGAGAGGCAATACTGAATTAAGGCTCTTTGAGAGACTAATAGATTCAGCAGAAATTCAGGTCATGTTGCTCTCTCATTCCTAAATCTGTTTTAGAATTTTTAAGTAGTCATTTTCATAGAATTCTGTTTGGTATCCAATGAATGGAGGGAAATTGCCCATGTATTAAAGCAGTACTCATCCTGTTTTGGAGTCTCCAGGTCCCTTTTTGCTGTCTTTGTTCTGCTTCAGCTTTTCTAGCTTTATTATGGGCATAATATTTAGTCACCTTTCAGGGCTGTTGTGCTGTGTTGTAATAGGTGGCCCACAGGATGTACTGGTGCCTGGGACTATCCCACCCCAGGGAAAGGACTTTCTGTTTCTTATTGTTAAACTTTATGAGGTTTCTGTAGTCCCATTTCCCCAGCCTTTCAAGATCCCTCTATGAATGGTAGCACAACTTCTGGTGTTAGCAGCAGCTCCTCCCACTTAATCTGCAAATTGCTCAGGGTGCAGCCTGTCCCATCCCAGGTCATTAATGAGCATGTTATGCAGCATCTTCCCCAGTGTCCATCCCTGAGGTACACAACTAATGCCTGCTCTCCAGCTGAACTTTGTGGTGCTTGTCAGAACCATCTGAGCCCAGTTCAGCTAGTTTTCAGCCCACCTCACTACCCATTTATCCAGCCTGTACTTCACTGGTTTGCCTCTGAAGATGTCATGAGGGCCATTGTTGAAAATCTAACTAAAATCAAGACCAAATAGTGTCAACTTCTACACCCTATCCATCAAAACAGTAATTTCATCAAATAAGGCTTTCAGACTTGCAAAGTGTGATTTCCTCTTCCTAAATCCAGGCTGACTACTCCTGTAATCGCATTTTCATTCACATGTGTGTTTGGAAGCAGTTATCTAGGTTATCATATCCAGGAATATGATGCATTTATTACAATTCTGTCACAGAATTTGTTTATGCATATACACATGTATGTATTCATAAAGGGGAATCAGAACACACAAATCTGCAAAGCTATAGGTTGTAGAAATACTAAATAGTAATGGAAAGAGTTTGAAAGTAGGAATTTGTAAGAGAAAAATTGCTGATGCACAGGTAGGGCTATAAGATGCTATATATAGTTACTCTCCTGCTTAAATTGACAGGGCTTTATCTGTTCTATCTTCTGTTGTATTAGATAAACTCAAGGAGGAGCCTGAAAGTTGTCTTCTCACAACTGCTTTCAGTTCACTGGAGAGGCCCATGGCTAAAAAATACTTGGCTCACGTATATTGACACTGAAGTATTTGTACTTGAAAGAAAGAATAATAGCTGTAAGGTCTTTCTTTCTTCCTGTCCTCAGCACAAGAAAAGATTCCTTCAGCAGCGTATTCTTTCCCCTTGTCTGATCAATGAACTCCTCTATCTGTTATCTGTGGTCTTTGCCCATTAATCTCTTTTCCAGTAAATCAGTTTGATTTTGACATTCTTTGTCTTGTGAACAAATCCTCCAGGGTGGAATCAGATTCTTGTTTTCCTATTCTGGAAATGAATAAAATAGAAAAGTTCCTCTAACTTGTATGACAATTTTGGGACTGTTTGCAAAGAACTTCTTTAATCTTTTGGACGTGGGGGACTTTTTTTCCATGTCTGTGGCATACAGGAGAACTCAATGCACAGGGCTGTCTGTTGCCCTGATACCTCCTATGTTGGGCTGAAGCTCCAAGGAATTGTAATTTGATAATCTCTCTGCCAAGACTGAAATTTGATAAACACTTTGGACTTAATAATGTGGTAACTCAGCAGCATATTCCCTGGTGGATTAAAAATTTAAGTTCAGTGGGGTCCAGCTGCTTGATGGCATGGTAGTGTTATATTTAGATGTGGCATAAAAAGTACAGCGTGTGATAGCATTCCTACAAAGCATGGAAATAACTTTTGACCTCTTAGGGGCTATTGCTACTACAGATTTCTGAGCTGCCATGCAAGCTGGAAGACCTCCTTCCCTCAGCCTTACCCCTGCATCACACTGGTGGATATTTGTGGGGACACAAAACTTCAGTGGTGGAAGTTCAGCTCACTAGCTGGTTTTCCTATAACAGCCAATACTTGGTGTATTGCCACAAGTGAAGGGGTGTCTTGGGGACATGAATGAGCAGTCAGGTGCAGACTGTGCTTAGAACTGCAATGACTCTGAGTTAAAAAATGACCTGAGATTGTCTCAAGAAGGGATTGAGAGGAAAACCAAATATCTCATTCTGTATAGCATGTTGGGTTTTAAATCTCACCAGGATATAACTTGAATTGATGCAACTCCCCAAATAGGAAAAGAAGTCCCAAATAAACAAAGTCAAACCAACCTACTTAGTGCAATGTTGCACTTCAGAAAAATCAATTGGCTCCAGAAATTCACTGAGTCAGAAGAAACAGTGACCTTGTGAGCAAGGCATCAAAGTTAAACATGTCAAATCCTGGTCTTATACAACAGCAGACAAACTGTAGCCTCAACTTCCATCTGTGAAAGATGTCCATTCTCTGTCCCAGCTTTTAAAATCTGAGTTAATGTGCTGGGACACTCTGCAGATCATGGAATGATTAACACTTAAAGGAACTCACCTGGCAAGTGGTATGCAGCTAAACAAATCTCCAAATAGGTGAAGTCACTCCCCATTGAAATTTGTATTTAGATAAGTGGCTTTCTGGTTTTAAGTGAGTGTCATGAGTTGGTCTCCTCCTGTTTTGGTGTTATCCCAGCTGCAACAGCCGGAGAGCAGCAGCATTCCCTCCGTGTTGGAAGTAGCAATGGCTCTGCTTACAGAAATCTTCCACAGGTGTACTCCAGCATTTTCTTACACAAACAACATGATCTGTAAACCTTGCACCATTTTTGATACCACTTGTAACTAGTGTCACCTGTCCAGGTGTGGAGCTGCCCTGGTCCAAGTGCTGCTGTGTGGGTGGAGCCCACTCATGGCAGTGATGTAGTGAGCTGGAATATGTGAAGCCACATGCACCAGCCTTTTTTTTTCTTGGTCTCCTGTGATCTCTTCATTGACTGCTCTGACCTTGCCCATGACAAGATGGCTTGGGACAAGAGTTTGGAACTCTCCCTGGGGGAGTTCTTTCCTCCTGACTCATTGTTTTCAGTATTTTTCAGCTATGTGTGTGTGTACACAACTGGAGAAAAAATGGTGTCTCTACAAATTAATTCCCTCTTATATTTATTTTTCTAGAATCATATGTTTATAGTTACCTGAGCTGCTGCTGCCCTTGCAGGTTAGTGTGAAGTCAATCACTCCCTGCCACCTTTCATCATGCTGTTTTATCAGTGAATTGCTCCAAATGCACTTACCTTGCAAATTGCACAGCATGAATTCACTCTTCCTTAAGGGTCATTTTAAAAATAGTTTTCAAGAAGGCTTCTTTTTCTAGTTCAAATTGCTTCTATTCTCTTTAAAATAAAGGATTACTGCCTATGGTGGCTGAGCAAAAAATCCTGAATTTCAACATTCTTGTATTTCAGGCTGTTTCAAGTCTGTATCCAAACTAGCTGGCTAGAGCTTCTTTTGCATTTTCCTTTACTCCCTTGCAGATTTATATATTTTCCTGAGGCTTATTTATTGGTAGTGAGCAAAAGAAAAATGTATTCTCATGCAAGGGAAGGAAACTTTTAGTGAGTAATTCATATTTGGAACAGATAAATTATAAATATTCTTTGAAAAAGAAATTAATTCTGAGCTACCTTTTTGCACAGCCAGTGGCTAACTTTGAAGAAATAGAGAAATTTATATACCTCATAAATCTGTTGCATTTTGCAACTGATGCTGAATGGCAAATGTTGTTTATTTAAGCACAAAACAGGTCAGTACTTTTCTTACCCTTTGCTTGCCGTGTCTCAGAAAAATCAGGTTTGGGGTTTATGGCCAAGGTAGTTGGTCAAGTATTCATGCACCCTCCATTCCTGGAAGCCCTGTAGCACAGGACCCAAGACTGGTAGGATGGGACTTTTCTACCTAGAGCAGCCTCTGCTGGCACAGAGCTGCACGGGCCAGTGAAGCAGTGTGCTTCAGAGGGAAACTGTTTCTTGGATACGTTTCAGGCACTCAAAATGAAATTCAGCAATTAAAAGAAATAAGGAGCTTCTGTGTTTTGTCATTTGATCACAGCTATGCTTGCTTCCTACCAGCTTGTCAAGGCCCAGTGGCAGTAGAAGGATCCTGCCAATTCCTCTAACAAGCAGCTCTAGATAAAGTCTTCCTTATGTTTTCTCCCAAACAGACCTGGATCTGAACATTTCCAAAGGCAGTAAGAGAGGAGTGTTAGTGCAAATCGAAATTGAGTTCTGCTTGATTCTGGGTTGGAAGTAGTGTCAAGACGTAGTGAGCCTTCAAGGGACTTTGTGATGTCCAAAACCCAGAGCCAGGTCTGGATCTGCACAATGTGCCTGAACAGCCACAAACCACTGGTGACTGACTTGCCAAGATTTTGCTCATCTGATAAGCTGCAGAAAATATGTATTCTCAGGCCATTGCAAATATGAAATAAATTCCATTAGCACAAACCTGATTTTATGTAAGAAAATGCTTTTAGAGGGATTGAAATGACCACTTTTAACTTCATATTTTTTTAAGGGGCTGAGAGCCGTCCATTAGCCTATGGCTGAGCCACGAGCAGCAGCTCCCTCAGCATCAGTATCTTGTTTGCTTTTGCTTTGATGAATGTTGCTGCTTGCACTTTGATATACCTATAGCTGCATTTGCAATGGCCACATTTCAAATGGCATCACAGCTGACTACCCAGCATTGTCTTCCAAAGCCAGGTTTGATGGTCTATTTCTAGTTAGTACTAGTCTTGCACATTGTAATTACTTTCTTCTGGAAGAAAAGTTCTTAAGTTTATCACTGCAATCAGTTATTAGAAAACATGAAAATAATTGCTCAAGACCCTGATTTCCACCTGATCTTTTCATACTGAGAGGCACTTGTACAGCAATTGATGAGATTTTTATCTTCTATTTTAATTTTTTAAATTTATTTTAACTTTTAGTTCTATTTAAATAATTTCTAACTTCTAGCCTATTTGTAATTTAATATAACTGTGAGTATTGTGACTGATGGCATATAAAAATCCTGATGAGTTGTTTCTCTTGGGATTTTTAGATTTAACTAATTTTCCTTTGTGCCACTAACAGCCCATTCCTCAGATGTGCTCCACAAATGTCATCAGATATTTTCTTGTTCCAGTTTATGACACTGGAGATAAATTTACCTGCTGTAGTCTGAGTCATCATTTTAACTACATCATGTTGTCTACACACTGTCTTCTCCCCAGTCCAACCATCCCAGTCTTCTCAGCTCTTCCTATGTGCCATTAAATATTTGCATTGCTTATCCCCAGTTGCTCTGCTTTTCACTGCATTCTCTGCAATAGCAGAACTGGGTGAGGGTTTTCTAGTTTGGGATTTTTCTTTGTTTTATTCTTTTTTGTTTGTTTGTTTTGTTTGATTTGGTTTGATTTTTTTTCTTTTTTTGACTACTGCAAGGCACTAGACAAAGCAACTACTGTAATGATGAACTTTCAAGTGAAACTGGAATGTGGCAAAGTAGTAAGCCAGCAGTAGTCATTTGCTTGTGAAGCCCCTGACCTTTGTTAGCACTGCACTTTGCCTGTTCTCAGCACTCCCTGTCTGTCCGTGCAGCAGGATGTGAAAGACTTGGGGATTTGAAATTATGGGAAGCTCAATATGTCCTGGCTATGTGCCCTTGCAGCCCATAAACCAACTGTGCTCTGGGCTGCATCTTAAGCAGTGTGGGCAGCAGGGTGAGGGAGAGGATTCTGCTGTTCTGCTCTCATGAGACCCACCTGGAGCACTGCATCCACCTCTGGAGCCCTCAGAACAAGAAAGACTTAGACTTGCAATGAGTTGGAGTAAGTCCAGAGGAGAGCCATAATAATGATCAGGGGGCTGGAACTCCTCTACTATGAAGATAGGCTGAGAGAGATGATGCTGTTCACCCTGGAGAAGAGAGAGCTTCAGAGAGACCTTGGAACACCTTCCAGTACCCAAATGTGCTACAAGAGAGCTGGAGAGGGACTTTCCACAAGGACATGTAGTGATAGGACAAGGAATAATAGCCTTAAACTGAGAGAGTTTAAAGACATTAGATTGGATATTAGGAAGAAATTCTTCATTGGGAAGGTGATGAGCCAGTGGTACAGGTTGCCCAGAGAGCACATCCCTGGAATTGTTCAAGGCTGGGTTGGATGGGGCTCTGAGCAACATGGTCTAGTGCATGGTGTGCCTGCCCATGGCAGAGGAACTGAAACTAAATGAACGTAAAGGTTATTTATAACCCAAACCATTCTGTGATTAAATGATTCTTTGGCCTTTGGCTTTCTGATTCCTGCCCCCAAGCTTGTCAACCACATCTGATGGGAGTCCTTGTGCTCTCCCCCTTCTTCTGTATGAACAGTTCGCTGTCAGCTACCACCCTCCATTAGTTGGAAGAGCTTTGTTTCATCCCACTGCAGGCTCATGTCTCCAAACCATATGGCCTTTTCTTATAGAAGACTGAAAGTGACCCTACAGCACCTTCCAGGTTCTCACCTCATGGCTGTTGCCATGACATCCATCTCCAGTTGTATGCAATTTTCTCTTAGATCCTCCTTTTTTCTTGTAAGGAGACTATAACATCAAATTGCATTATCCTTTTACACAGAAGTAGAAGATTCAGACTTTTTCAAAAGCAAACAATTTATAGCAGTGGGCAGGTGCTCAGAGCATCTAATTTGCAATTTGTTAACACCAGTAGGCTTTTACTTGAAGGTTATTTCACCTTCCACAGCTACTGCTTCTCTGACAATAATTATTAAAAAAAAATCTTGGTTAGAACAATGCAATATCTTTGCCAGAACAGAGAGGCTTTATATTTGAGGTTAATAAAATGTAACGTTTCATTCCAGAGATCACAGCTTGTGTCTCATGCTGTAATACTCTCTGCTTAGAAACATTTTCCTCTGGGGTGGAAAATGGCTAGATGAAAGTATTAACACAGAAACACTACTGTAGAACTGTCCATGTCTATATTTGTTTACATGCAGAGCCAAAAAGGAGGCTCCTCAACTTAGCAAGCTACAAGCTTCAAGAATTACAGTAAGATAATATAACTGGACAAAAATGGCAGAAAAATACATCTATTTTTTAAAAAGTGGCTAAAGAAATTTCCTTTGACTCTTAAAAAGTTTCTTCTAGTACAGAGAGATTCTGATTTCAGTATAGAAGGAGATGCTTTGTGGCATCTCCTCTGCTGTGAGCTTTAAACCATTAACTGAAGGAGTCAGTTTGCTGTCTGAGTCCTTACCCAAAAGACAAATTGCTCCTTGACTGCACTTTGATGAACACAGAAAATACAGACACACATAGCTCTTCTGCCCTACTTGGAGAGTGCGACTGCTAGCGATAAAATGAGGTTTTTCTCACAGTTGAAGAGGAAAATAAGGGTGAAATGAGCAGTGGAGGCAAGGGCAAGCAGGTCAGAGATAAAGATGGATATGGAAGAGACAGCTACCCCTTTTTGAGATTATTTACTACTTTTAAAATGTGTAAGACAGCTTCATTTAGATGGAAGGAACTAATATATAGGAAGAAAATAAGAATTTTTGGCACAAGATGTCTAAAAGTGTAGCATTTGGTGAAGACATTCATAAGAAAAGCAGCAGCCAAGATCAGCAGCAGAAACAGGAAATGCATTTTGAAATGCTGAAATCAGTACAGCTTCATTATCATCTCATCAACACACAATTTAGCAGCTAATGTTCTCCCTGGTAACCACATACAAGAACAACGTCATACTTTGAGAAAAGAAAAATGTAAATGAACTCTTTGCTCTTCCAGTTTATATAGCATTTCTCCTACACACATTGTAAATAAGACTGTTCTTTATGATCTTGTTCAACAAAATCACCTCTTTTTGATAAGACCCCATTACGTGCCCAGAGAGCTTTGGAGAAGACCTATGCACACAATAGGGACCTGCTGGGGTGCTTGGGTACAAGAGGAAATGGGGAGAGCCCATCCCATAGTGAGATTACTTTTGTTTCAGTCTGATAACATCTTTTCCATCTCATTCTCCGAGGTGCTCCATAAATCACAGAATATTCTGAGCTGGAAGGGACCCACAAGGATCATGAAGTTCAACTCTTAAGTCAATGGCCCATGCAAAGAATGAACCCACAACCTTGGTGTTATTAGGCAGATTATTTCTGCAAATCCCAGCTTTGCAAACCTCCCCTCTTCAGGCAGTTGGGTTTCTGCATGCCCCCTGAAAGCCATGCAGCTCAAAGTATCTCTCTTCCACAACATTGGTGTAATGCCCTTACTACCTCATGGAAGGTTCCTAATGTAGGGAAGGAAGGAAGGAAGAAGTGGCTGTGGACTCTGTGGAGTCTCTAATAGAGAAGAGCTTTTCACTGTTGCCATATCAACCCTCCCTCTCTGTCTTACTATGAAGCATCACATATGAATGAAGGCACCTCAACACTTCTCAAGCATTTCTCACCTAAGCTGAAAAATCATTGAATTGGGCATCTTTATGCTTCAGATCATAATATAACCCTGTACAATCATACTGCCAGAGACCCAAGGTCAGATCTTGGGCAATTTCCTATTTGAAGGCAGAAATTTCTCTTCTCAGAAAGGTGCAGAAGCTGACTGTGGGCATACATGCAGGCAACACCCTCTGTCATGCCTGTTATCTCCAGGTGCAGACATAGATCTGGATTAATGCTGAATACAGTGAAAACTGCAGTACAGCCTGTCAGATAGACCCAGCCACATGACTGTCACACCGGGCACAATGTGTAAGATTGACAGTACAGCCTTGTTTGGTTCTTGTGGGGTTTAGAGTTTAGATATAATCCACTGTGAAAACTCAGTCAGGAAGAGGCTGGTAACAGGAGAGCTTTGCCTTCTGTTTTAGACGGACAAAGATTTTATGAGTGGTTGAATACTTCCAGGGCTGGTCAGCATTGGGGTGAGACAACCAAGAAAAACAGTGGGTTACCTGGGTGAGACTGTGCTCAGAGTTGTAAATCCTGTACAGGGCCAGGGTGAAGTCACTCTTTTGCTTTAGAATGTGGCTTAAAACTGTTGTTCCACCCACCAGTGACTGACAGATCTTTGGTCTTTTGCATAAAATTATGGAAGCTCACTGCTGCACCTGTGTTCCTGTCAGCTTCCTTGAATTTCCTCTTTCTGGCAGAAAAATCGCTCTTCACTTCTGGATGCCACAGGAGGGGGTTGGCTCCCTCACCCAAAACCCTACGCAAGCTCTGAGCTCCAGTAAAAGAGTGGGCAGTGGGGGTGGTAGAAGCAAAGGCTTATTTTTGTGGAGTGCCACTCTAAGTGGTGTATTTCAGACAGATAAGGTCTGTTGCTCTGCCAAATGCAAACTTAAGTGTACAGCCCCCACCTTGCAAAATGGTATTTGTATTTTTTTTTCTTTAAAATTACCATAATCTCCATCTGGTAGCATCCTGCAGGTCTGAGCTGTATTTGTGAGGATATTGGGATCAGGATGCAGAGTACAGCCTCTTCTTGCACCTCCTGTTTTAGTTTTTGTTTTGTGTTTGTGCAGTAAAAATAAATGAATTCATGCCATCTGCCCCCACTTCCAAATAAAACACATCTGTGTTAGACAGCAGCAGAGAGATGTGTGGGGCTGGTGAGGTTTCCAGCACAGACCCTGCAGTGTCAACATGCTGCATCCCTGCACAACCTGAGGAGAGTGGCCAGGGCACTCTGCACTTCCAAAGAGGTGCCAAATGATTGATATGGGAGCCACACTGCAGGCACCAAGTTTGAAAAAACTTGCAGGAATCTTGGCACTGTCTCCTAGCCTTGCCTGGATATAACCAGCAGTTTTTGTCAAAAATCTGCCTACAGATTCCCCCTCTTCATTTTCACTCCTGACTGCATCTCCAGATGAGAGCTTTAGTACTTCACATTATTACAGGTTTTTTTTCTGCCAGCAAAAGATCTTAATGTACAATGAATATATAAATAATATATGTGGCTTTGGAGGTTTATAAAATCAAGTGGGTCATATATCCTTTCATGTATAACAATTTTCTTCACAAAAATTTGATTGTGATTTTCTTTTGGAAGATCTCCAATCCCAGCTAAAGAAAAGGAGATTGGATTGCTGAGTGCCTATACCACCAATTTTCTTTTCCAGTTTCCTGAAACACCAGCAGTAGAGCTGGTTTTGAATTTTGCCTAAGAAAGGTGAGCAAATGCCATGGTGTGCATCTTAAAATCTGATTTTAAGGTTTTATGAGAGTTTATGATTTTTCACATAACCTCTTTGGCAGCCACGGGAGAACTTCCAGCAGCTCAGTGTTGTCACTTAGGCTCTTGGAACATCAACCACTGCATCTGACTTAATGAAGCACATTGAACAAAATGGGGTAAGCTGTTGGCCAAAAATAGGTTTTTTTGCAAGTGGTTCTAAATTGTGTTTAAGCTGTCGGTGCCCAAGACCATTTCCCTGCTTCAGGGTCCTTGGGTGGTCTTCAAACTGAAAGTCAGGCTAAGATCCAGGGATGTCATATCTCTTTGCTATGGAAGAAAACCCTGGTGGATGGAGGAAGTAGGAAATGCTCTGGTGTGTCCTCAGTCTCAGGGGAGAGATAGGATACATGGGTGTCCTGGATATATGGTTTTGTCAGAGACTTTGTGTCATCTTTAGGCCTAAGCCAGGTGCATTATACGAACAGAGAGAGAGTTACAGGGTGAAAGGAGAAGAGCAATTCATGGATTAGTGCCTGGTGAGCTGAACTCAGGATCCAGCTCATGTATGGTTAGAGCTTAGGGCTGCTCTCCAGCATACTTTTTTGTAGGTAAGTTGGGAAGAAAATTGTTCTCTGCTCCCCAGGTGCATTGAGAGATGCCCCAAAACAGAATAAATAGCACTATGTAAGATAGGTGAATGTGTTTTTGGATAGCTTAGTGCAGTGAAAAGTAAAAATAAAGATAAGCTTCATCTTTCCTTTGTGCATCTCAAAGCCCTTTAGAAGCTCTGAGGTCTGATTTATATAAGAAACATTCATAATGTTTAATAAAGGCATGTTTTTAATAGGAGTGAGCTCTTTGTACCGTAGAACAGCTCACACTGATTTCAGTCAAATTTTTACTAACTCAAATTAAAACCATATAGCCTACTGCTTAGCAAAAAATAAGAACACTAAATTGATTTTAAATAGGTTTAATGCAAACCATTGCACTTCTCATGGGGGAGATAAACCTAAAGAACAGGATTTTCAGAGGAGTTGATCTCTAAGCAAGCTGTTTTTGGAGTGGCAGCAGGATATACTCAGTGCCTCTCAAATATATACTGAGGATTTACTGAGTGCCTCTCAGATACTCTCAGTGCCTCCTGATTGGCCTCTTCCAACAGAAAAACTCATCTGGACAAAACTTTGGAACTGCTCTGGTTCTATCACCAAGAAGTAAATATGCATAGGTGATGGCCAGGGAGACATGCAGGCATACATCTCTAAATCACTGTCTTGTTTTATCTTTCTGGGGACCATTTCATTGTAAAAAGCCACGTCCTCAGAGAGATAAATGATTCAACTGGATGCACACTCGAGGGGAAATGTTTGCACTAAAGCCAAAGAGGTTCAGATTTTTAACTAGGAGCTACTTGTTTACTCAGTCTTTTAAATTTTTTATATAATCCCTTTGCTATTACCAGAATAATTTGTGCATGGGCTGTGCATAATATAGGGTTTGAAAAACTACTTTTCAACACTGTGAAAATTGAAAATTGAAGTCATGCCTTGTAAGAATACTTATGTGTAGAAAATGGACATGAAGAAATCACAGTCAGTTGAAAGACAAAGCATTTGGATCCAACCTGTCTATCCTGCAAGATGTCTTGGTCTTTATTAAAAAAATGTGGGGCTTAGGAACATGGTTTATTGGTAGGCCTACCAGAGCTGTGTTAGTGGTTGGATTCAATCATCCCAGTAGTCTTTTCCAAATTCAATGAATCTATGATTCTATTACTCTATTTAACACTTATTGTTACATTATTGTAGGCAGGGAGAAGAGGCTAACAGCTCCAAGACAGTTCATCAGTTGTGGGCAGTTTCTAGGCTTGGTCTAGAATAGGGATCAAGAATTGGAGTTGCCTGGGAAATTAAGAGATGGGACAATGGCTGAGATGTGTAGGTCCCAGAAAAAAAGAATGAGGATATTGGCATAATAAAAATATCTTGTTCATCTCCATCTTATTTTTCCTTTCTCAGATCTCACAGTCCCATTTGGTGAAATTCACCTGCTCATTCTTCTTTTCCAAAGCAGTTTTCCCTAAGGATTAAAAGAATTACACCCATTTGATGCCGAAAGATTTTTGCTTTTTATATATTTTTAAGTATTTGTATCTCTGTAGACTACTATTACATAATTATATTATAAAATTATATATATTATATATATTTTTTTTCCTATATTTTCTCTTAGGTTTTAGAATAATAGGCTAACCTTCTAAAACATTCCTGAAATACTTTTTAGTCTTCTTTTCAAGAAGAGAAGCCAGATAAGGATGTTTTGCTTTCCAGCCAAAATCTGAGGAGGCATAACAAGAAATGGGGCAAAGAAGCCCCTGGAACAACTCTAATGGGGGAGAACCTAGGGAAAATTACATAACCAACTACTCTTCTATTTGTACAATATTTATTAGATATGATGATTTGTTAAACTTATAAAAATTGTAGAAATCTGATGCCTGGGATGCCCATGACCACCAGGATACCTGGGAATTCCAATAAAGGTACACTTTTAGGTTTACTATTTTAACACTGTTGCAAGAGTCTTTTTCTTTTGATGTTAGGCAACACAGTGAAACATAACAGCTTTTCTTTGATTATTTATCACTTGACTATTTCATGTTCTAGCTGGCCCGAGGGGTTGCTGTTTGTCAGTTGCAGTCAGGAAGGGGTTCTTCATTCAGCTCCCTAAGATGTGTCCCCTCTGTTGTGGGAACAGCAGGAGCATTGCAGCAAGTCAGGTGTGTTCATGGAATTGTGGAATATCCTGAGTTGGAAAGGAGCCACAAGGGTCATCAAAGTCCAGCTCCTGGTCCTGCACAGGACAGCCCCAAGAAGCACACCATGTGCCTGAGAGCACTGAATTCCTTGGACTCTGGCTGGCTTAGTGCTGTGAACACTTTCCTGGAGACCTTCTTCAGCTAGCCCTTCTCATATATCCCATAGGTTCCGACCCATAGGTTTTCATCTTTTAGAATCCAGGGCCTTTGCATGGATAAACTTGAAATGTATTTTCTCTAGAGGTACAAGACACTGTACTGATGGTTTGCAACTAACACTGTTGTAATCTGCTCTCTGTGCCCACCAAATACAGTCCAAACACAGAAAGAACACAGTGTCCCTTATTGAAAAGGTGTGAAGAAAGGGGAAGGAAAGAGGCTCCATGCAGAGGCAAAGCAGCTTTTACTCTCTCCATGAGCACATTTAGGAGAGGAAAAGCTAGTCCTGGAGCAAAGTAAGGCAATGGAGAAAGCTTTGTGGATACCACCTGTTGGAGTTTGGATGAAAACAATGTAAGTTTTATAGGTAGAAGATGGCCCAGCTGCTTCCTTGTGAGGGATTTAAGTAGCAGAGGTGTGGAGGATAGACAAGAAGATCTGGGAGGTGATTCCAAGCTGCTGATGTAGCAGGATAGGTAGATGAAGTGAAAATGGGAGAAGAGGCAATGAGCCTGGTGGTGAGGATAATGTAATTGTCAGGGATGAGGGAAAAGACAGTGATAGAAGGCTGAACAAATCAGAATATTTGCTCATGCAGATCTGGGCAACTGAATGCATTTGGTGCAGAAAATCTGCCTGCCACTCAGAAACAGTGTTTGTAACACTTAATAAAGGTGGAAGTGAGACTGGCTGAAATTATTCTGAATTTCCATACTGTTCAGAATTCAGGTGAGCATAAGGGACTTCAGAAAGACCATGCCTCTGTCCTTGCCTGTCCATATGCTATGCGCATAATGCAAAATTCCCTAGAGAATTCACAAATCAGATAAAAAAGAAGAAAAACTGGGTTTTTTTGGGTTTTTCTTTCTTACAGTGCTAATTACCATGGTATCCAAGTGCCTATTTGCTAGGCCTGCATAAATCAGGGCTTTTCTAGCAGCCTCCTGAGGGAAGTTTTGTCTAATTTATTGGGACTCACATAGAGAGAGTAACACCAGGTGGGCAGAGCGGGCTGTCAGGCATGTGCTCTGCTCCAGTAGTCCCTGCTGCTCCCTGGAGTGGCCCAGCCCAGAGCAGGGCTGCAGAGGAAGAGCTGCAAGTGCAGCTGGAGTGGGAGAGGGGTGATGTCCTGCCCTGCAGTGTGGAGAGCTCAGAAGCACAAGCCTTTAATCCTACCTGAATGAAACATGAGTCTGGCTAGTGGCAAGGGTAGCTAGGAACAGCAGTCTTTATCCTCATATAAAGCCACAAGACCAATTTTCCTTTTCTGACTTGATGCCTTACTTTAGCCAGACCCTTTCTCTTGATAGGTATGGCATGTTTTCCTTCCCATTATCTTAATTTGTTTGACTCTTGCAACCTCTCTGTCAGATGGAAGTGCTTGGAACAACCTTGTGCTGTTCATGCTTGCTCTGCTTTTAAATGATTTTCTGAAGTCAGGGAGCAAAATTGTGGTATATTAGGGCTACATACAAAGTGTCCAGGTGTCAAGGGATTTAGGAATTTGAAAATATATGGGCTACCTCAAAGGTAATCCTTTGAATATTAAAAGCAGAAAACCTGCCAGGCCACTTTGCATAACATGCTGTATAATCTAGGAAGCGGTTCCAAGGTGCTTGTTACCATGGCACCTCTCGAAGAAGCTTAGCAATATTAGCAGAAAAACAGTGGTCGTGGGTTAAAGCAGGAGCTGCAGCTCTGGGCTCAGGCACACAGTGGCTGTGCCTCAGCCAGATGCTTGCTGAAATGGACATGGCTGTAATTGTTTTCTTACTTCATCACAAATGCATGTTAAAACCCACCATCTTAAACCTCTTGCACTATGACTTTAACCTGAACTTGCCTCTTAACTAATGTCCAGCCCATTTGTGCTGCTTTACTGAGGTCACCGTGGTCCATCAAACCCTGGTAACTTCTCTGTGTCTCTGCAGTGGATTTGAATTCATGTTGGATCTCCCTTTGTGGTCTGGGTCACTCCTGAGAGCTGGGATTCAGCTGCATGACTGTAAAGTCTACTTCTGAGCTGGCCTCCTGTTTATTAAGAATGGAGAGAAATCTGCTCCCTGGGATACGGTATATCTCATTCTAAAATAAATCCCTAAAATAGGCCACCTGAAATATATCCTAAACAACAATCTTCCTCCTGGTTATAAAGGAAATCTTGAATCATTATCTTAGTTACTACAGGCAACCATATTACTGATATTTCCATGACTCAACTAACCAGATGGGGGCTTTTAGTGTAAAGTGAGATGCTCTAGGGAACCAAGACATCTGCATGGGGTTGGCAGGCATGACATGAGGCTGGGAGGAGACACATGTCCTTCAAGAGTGGCAGCTGGAGGCTGGGTTGCAGAGAGTGTCTCAAATGGCACAAAATGCTGATTGCTGGAAACTGAATAAGGCCCTTTGGATGGGGTAGCTCCAGTCTAATGCACTTCCAAATCTCCAAGTAAGTGCATGTGGACTCAGTCTCTAAGGGTGAATGATTACTGTGTCCAGCTCCTCAGCTACCACTAAGGAAGACTCAATTAACTTCACATCTCAGTACAGTTATACTCAGAGATGTACAACATTTTTATATGAGCAATGAATGAGCATGGATTAATTTGATATAGGAACTTTCAGACACACAGTTGTTAGTACAACCCCAAAAAAAAAAAAAAAAGCAGCACTACTTTGTTTTTAAACACTGCAGACATATGGAAAACCCATGTTTCATCTGCTAGAGCCTCAGCTTCCACACATATTTGTCTTTCATCCCAAGAGAGAAAACCTTTTGGGCATCCTCAGGGTTGTGGTTAAAGCACTACTATTTCCATGGAGTGATTCATCTTAGCTGACTTCTGTCTAAAACCCACCCAGAGCCTGTTCAAATTCCCTTACTACCACTGTAGCTGGAAAATATTGTTTGTCCTGCTCTAAGCCCTAGTTACTCCCTTGTGGAATGAAAACAGAAATATTCACTGTTTTCTCAGAAATATTTACTGTGGTTTGTTCTGTGGCTCAAGCCAACAAAGTTTGTGAAAATAAATATGACCAATATATTGTTATGATGGTTCATGAGTGAAGTTGGAAAGATTCAGTTCTTGCCAACTCATTTATGTTTTTTTGAGATGGTTAGTGATGAAAGTTTTGCCAAAATGTATGAAGACAACACCCTTGGATCTGTCAGAGGTAGAAACAATACATCAAACATCTGCTTGGATGGGAGCTCACTGTCTGTGCCATTATCTTCTGTGACTATTTGTGGTTATTACCCACTCTTGATTTGTTGCCAATCTGCCGACATCCTCCCTTCTTTCAGACTCATTCAATTCTATTTCATCACCTTCCAAGGAAAAGTCTTTGATCATAGTTTGGATATTGAATAAGGAAGTGGCTGCCTCAGTCTCCCCTCTGCCACATTAGCTTTGTAATTTTCCACTCACTCATTCATCCACTCACACCACATCTCATCCTTTGGTGCAGTAACTTTGGTGAAAAATCTACACCTGGCCATAATGTACACTTACCTGCAACAGCCTGCTGCAGTGAAATAGTTTGTTTATGAGTTATGTTCAAATATTTGTAGCATTTTGACTTGCTTTTGTTTGGTTTGGTCCCTCAGAAAATCCCAGTTTTGTTTTCAAGATTTTATTCAATTGACTTCATTATGAATTTGAAATGCAAATAATTTGATATTTTTTATTCGAAATTTTGTTATTGATATCAATTTTATTATTTAACATTTGCTTTCACCAGTTTTCAACAGATAGAGACATTCTAGGGGAGAAAAGGTGGTTGTACAGGGTTTTGATTCTGTTAGATCCATGTCCTGGGATGTGCTCTTGTGCTCCAACATGAGTTGAGGCTTTGCTGAATTATGAATGCACTAATTGAGCGCACAGTGTAAATCAGCTGCACTGTGTCTTTTAAGAGATACTGCAGCAGCTTGGGCAGTTAAAGATTTAAAAACTTGTTCAAGATTAGTGGTCCCAGTGAGAAAAGAAAATCTCACTAAAAACTTAGATTATACAGAAACTGATTTTTTTCTTAATCAAAAATATTTTGATGGAAATTCCCTACTGCTCTCCCGAAAAGGAGAGTTACCATGGTGTGGAAACTGCAAACAGTGTTAACATACTAATGATGGGATTCTGAGCCAGTGTGGATTTCACTGCAGATATTGACCTGCCAGAGCATTTTTATGATGTTTCCCATGGTATAGAGCGTTTGTGAAATTTTGTGGTTTTCTGTTAATAAAGAAGCCCTAAATTTTGCTCTAAGTGCTTGATTTGAATGTCACTTTTTTCTTTTTTTTTTTTTTTTTTTTTTTTTTTTTTCTTTTTTTTTTTTTTTTTTTTCTTTTTTTTTTTTTTTTTTTTTTTTTTTAATTTTTTTTTTTTTCCCTTTCCCCCCTCTCTGNTTTTTTAAATCTTCTTTCTTTCCCCTGCCCCCCATCTGAGCATTTAAACTTCTGCCACAACTTCCTTTAGGCAAATTAGGTTCAGCTCAAAGTCTTGTACTGCCCAGATTGCTCAGAGGTAAAAGTGTGCCAATAGTGTGTGTGGAAATCTTCATGTTCCTAGAGGAGGTCAAGGACAGATTCCAACTCTAATTCTGTTGCACAAGTTGCTGAGACACTGAATTTCGAATTTTGTTCCAATTGTAAGTACATGGTAGGACACAGAAAAACAGAGAGCTTATTAGTCATCACATAGTAGCTGGGAATATCTGCTGGATTTGCTAGTTATCAGCAAGAATTTTTTCATGGAACCAGTTGCTAAACATTGGAGTGCACTCTCCAAGGAGATGGTATAGTCACCATCCCTGAAGATGTTGAAGAAATGACTGGATGTGGCATTTAGTACCATGGTCTAGTTGTTAAGGTGGTGATTGACCAAAGGTTGGACTTGGTGATCTCAGGGGTCTTTTCCAACCTTAATGATTCTGTGATCCTGTTATCTGATGGCAGACACAGTCACAACATGTGGAATCTGGAAAGAAGCACTGAATGAAAGTCTATTTTATACAGAATGGAAAGACACTGCAATATACAATAATGCCCTGTGAATCATGTAATTGGCAGTTTGTAAAGCAAAATACAAGGGGTGCTATTTTGTTAACAATGAGTACAAACTAATTTTTACTTTCATAATACAGTAACTTACTGCAAATGTCATGGCAGAAGGTTTCATTAGCAGAAAAAAAAATTTCCTCTGCTGCCAGTCAGACTTTGTTTTGCTTCGGAATGACACAGGTGATTGCAATGCTTTGCTCTGTGCTGCGAACAAGCATCTCTGCACTCTCTGTTTACAAGAGATACAAAAAATTTTTGCATTATCAGGGCAAAATGGGGGATTTTCCCTTAGGAGATGACACCAGGGATGTCTTTCCTGCTAAGATTGCATTGTTTTCTTCATTTTTCTTGCCTACCAGTACAGAAGAATTTTTGCACCGCTTAACAGCAGTATATGCTGATGAATGGGAGAATACATTTGAATCCTTTACTAGTTCATCAAACCTAGCAGTAGAAGATGCTTCTAAATAGTGGAAGATATCCTTAATGTGTCAGCTGTGCAGTGATGAGTGGGAAGAGTCTTTTTTCCTGCTTCCAGGACAAATAGCCTGGAGGAAGAGATTTGACTGTGTTTATCTTACCACATGTTAAACATTACTGGTCAGAAAGTTCCCCAATCCTTTCAAAAGTCTTTTTGTGGAAGCAGGCATAAGATAAGACTGGAGCATTTCCCAGAACTGATTCCTGACCATTATGAATTGAATCTTCTCTCTGCCAGAAGCTGATAAGAAGCTGGGTTTTCTATGTTGTCAAGAAGAGTTGCATGTGACAGTATTCTGAACTTGCTCTGTTCCCTGGAAAGCCAAAGGCAAAGTTTTTTACTATTTTCAGATGGAGTAGTGGTGGGGTGTCAAAATCATAATTTTGCTGTTGCTCAGCGCAGTCCTAAATTCCCAAAGTGATATTAAAGGTCTTCTAACTATGTAATTTTTAATCAGTATGATTTACTTATTAATCAGAAATATTCTAAAGTAAAATTTTACCATAGTTGTCTGAGTTAGTACCACTAAGTTATACAATTCCATACACCTGCAGAACCGTGTTTTTACTGAAACAAACACTGGGGAATACCCTGACCCATTCTAAGTGCTTCCTGAAGGAAGCTAAGCTGCTAGGAACAGATTTCTCCTTATTTAGATGAATTTTTCATAACAAGACAATAAAGCAAAGAAGTGTTTGCATAAATAATTTTCACAGTTAATAGGTACAAATCTTCTTCTCATTCTCTTAATTTAGTATTGTGATTGATAATGAACAAGTACATTTGTGTTTATAAAAGGACTCGTCTTCTTCAGCATGTCTTTGATTTGTTGGAAGTTCAAACCTCATCAATGATTTTTGTCCGTCAGCTGCTATGGGAGAGGTGGCCTCCTTTGGCCAGTGCAGCTCAAGTGCACCAGGAGTTCTTTGCATCTACCAAATGGATGAAGGACCTCAGGTGCTCCCTTCTTTCTCTGAGAAGCTGCAGAATTCTTGTGGGATGTTCCCACTTAGCTGATTAGGTGTCTTAGGTGCTTAATGAGTACTGCATTAACACCAGGGTGCCATTAGACTTTTATGTGCTATGTAAGTCAAAAGGGGCTCCAGGCAGCCATTAGTTTAAGAAGTGCTCTTGGGTTTAGGCAATAAACTCCATATAAATCTTAGAAACCAATGTAGACAGTCTGGATACCATTCAGTGTTCCTAGTCCTCACTTGGATGCCAGAAAAATAAAAGCAGCACTGTGGATGGGGATCCAGGTCTATCTCTTATCTGACCTTGTTGCCCATTGTCTAGGAACTAGTCTTACTAAAGTCTCACTCTAAAGCTGATGGTCTTGTTCTGGGCAATGTCTCTGCTGCCAAGCAGAGAGGACTGGTTCTTGTCTGACAGACGTGCATTGAGATTGTAGCCCCATTTGCACACTGCATATTACAGAGAATTTACTTTGGCTCTTCCTTGTTTTCTTTCTCTATTTATAATAGGAGTAATTCAGAGTGGAAATATATTTCCCCAGACTTTACACAGCAGTACAGAATAGAACTGTCCTGTAATGATGCACATAAATAATTGGTAGTGCTCTAACAGAGATTAACTAGGTGCTCCCACAGTTCCTTGCAAAAGCTAGCTAAAAAATTCAAATTTTGAGCTGCAAAACAAGAAACTGAACCTCATGTTACTGTAAGAAAAAATATAAATTGAGCCCATAACTTCAGTGTATGTGACTTTAAGAGTCACAGGACCATGGAATAATTTAGGTGAGAAGGGAGCTCTGGATGTCATGTGATTTGACCTCCCATGCAGAAAGAGTCCCTGAGGAGCAGGTAACTTTGTCAAATCCAGTCTTATTTGTGTCTAGCTACAGTGTTTCACCACCTTTGTGCTAAAAATAATTAATATATCTAATTTGAGATTTTTGTGATGCAACTTGTGTTCATTGACTTTTTACATATCGTGCATCTCCTGGAAGAGCCTGTCTCCATCTTCTCTAGAATCTTCTATTAGGTAGCTGGAGATAGCAGTAAGATCTGTAAGAACAGAATTGCTTCTGCTTGCTAAATCAAAAAGTATTGGACTTCTCTGCCCTCAAGGCATTTTTCCTTACAGTTTTGGTGATATTCAAAAGTATCTTTGAACAAAAGCCGTCTGCTTTCTGAGGAACCTTTTATTACTGAAAAGAAATCTTATTTAAGGAAATGTTCTTATACAAGGGGTTGACAGGCAATTCTGCTTATCGTCACCTACTCTTCACTTCTCATCCACAAACTGAAGGTTGAGAACTATGGTTGTCATTCTGAGCTCATGATAGGAGCAGGAACTTCCTTTACCACCCACGTGTGAGAAGCACTGCAGAGCTGCCTGGGTAAAATCTTTGCCATGCTCCATGACTGTAAGAGGACAAACTCTAATTTACAGGATTTAATTTCAGAGAGAAGTGAAAACTTATGGCCTGCCCCTTTTAAAATTAAACTCTCTTTTCTCTGGTACCTGAAGGGAAGTAAGGTTTGCTTTGGTTTGGCTGCCTTGTTTATTCCAGGTCTCCTTGACACCAGTTCTTTAGTTGCTCTGCTGCAAACCCCTAATGTGTGTTTGCAGCTGAATGTCAGCCTAAACAATATGCCCAAGCTGAGTTAAGCTTTAGTTAGGTGAATAAGGTGTCATTTCCTCAGTATGGGAAAGACATGGATCTGTTGGAGTGGGTCCAGAGCAGAGCCACAAAAGTGATCAGAGGGATGGAGCACCTCGTCTCCGAGGAAAGGCTAAGAGGTCTGAGATTGTTCAACATCAGGAGGCTCTGAGAAGGCCTTTTAACACCTTGCCAAATCTAAATGGGGCTTAAAAGGAGGATGGTGACAGACTGTTTGGTAGGGCCTGTTGTATAGGACACTGGGCGATGGTTTTTAACTAAAAGAGGGTAGATTCAGATTAGATATAAGAAAAATTGTTTACGGTAAGTGTGGTGAGACATT
This sequence comes from Toxostoma redivivum, assembly GCA_013397375.1. NCBI lineage: Eukaryota > Metazoa > Chordata > Aves > Passeriformes > Mimidae > Toxostoma > Toxostoma redivivum. Next base: position 147,750 of record VXBI01002487.1, read on the forward strand.
GCCACAGGTTATGCAGTGAAGCTGTGGATGATCCATCCCTAGAAGCATTCAGGGCCAGATTGCATGAAGCTCTGAGCAACCTGGTCTGGTTGAAGATCCCTGCCCATGGTAGGAGGACTGGAATTTCAAGATCTCTTCCAAACCAAGCTATTCCATGATTTGTGACCCAACCATCCCCTCCCTTCCAGAGAGGCACTGTAGAATACATCCGGGAACTTGCTTGACCCTTGTGCTTCTCTGGAGCTACTACTTGAGTGGGGCTGTCACCATATGGGCAAAGTCACCCAAGTGACCTCGTTGGTCTTCAGCTGAGGAGTAGCACAGGTCAATTTGCACAGCATGAGTCTGCTTTGGAAACCTTTGTTCTTCCTGCTTGCATGGAACAACTTTTCAGACTGAAAAGATGACTTAATTTGTACCACAAGACAAAGATATCAGTGTAAGAATACAAATATTTTTGTTTTAAATAGAGTCCAGTCTGGACTCTCCTCACTGTTTTTATGTATATCGCCAAGTATGAGCAATTATATTAAAAAAGGCATATAGATTCTGAGCAGGTAAAATAAGTTTTCAAGATATATCACCTTTATTTCTGAGCCATTTATTTATTCTGGAATTAAATCAGGAAGAACTCCATGAGCCAGGGAAATCAGAACTAGGTTGATGTGCTGGATGAGGCCAGCAGATACAATCTTATTGTTCATGTCACTCTCAGAAACCTCTCCTTTTTTCCAGGTTGCTCACTAGGAACCTTTTATTGTTAGAGTGAAAAGAGATTTCTCTGCTTCTTACACATTCTTCGTTCTTAGTCTTCATCTGAGGAAGTATAGCAATAGTGCTCTACTTAGATAAGAAGAAGATAAGAAAATGAACAGAAAGAGCCAGAGTTCAAGCAAGCTTCATAATTTCCCTAGTCTATCCTCCAGGAACAGAATTCTTTTCTGATACATTTTCCACTACTTTATCCAACCCACTTTTTAAATAAATCAAGCAATTGATCTGCAATATTACCTTGGAAATTGAATTAACTCAAAGAAACACTATACAATTGAACTTTCCTCTTGTTGCTTCCCTGCTATCACCAATTTCCCTGCTTCACAGGAGCACAGCAGCATGGGTTTAATGAGAGATGGACCAGTGGGAATTGCTTTGAGAGAAGCAGGTCCTCTAAAAAGCCTCTAGGAATGACAAATGTTGAGGAGATAAGCATAGATGCAGATCTGAGGTTAATAAGTCAGCGTAATTTACAGTTACTTCTGCCTGGGTATGTTCCTTTGCCACTGCATTTATATGAAGCATAGAGGCAGTGCTGCAAAATGCAAAAAAAGCAACAATAATTCAGCCAGTTTTCATAGGCTTTTTCTCTCTCAGTGAGAGATAACAGCCCCACAGGCTGTGAATTACCATTATAATTTCTGTAACAGTGGTGTCTCCTGGCCCCGGCAGAGATCATGGCCGCATCTGCTTGGAGCTACGAAAACATGTGCTGAAGGTCTATCTCTGTTTCACAGTGTTTGTGCACTTATATAAGAAAATTAAAGAGATGAGGAAAGTTAGTATTGCTGGCATCGTTTTATAGGGAGGAGGTGGAGGAAATAAAGCACAGGCAACTTTAACAAGTGCCCTAACACCACCTAAAACTCCATCTTGGAAACAAAATACAATCAGACTGATGGCCACAGATTGGTAGGTAGTGGAGAAGAGCAAGGCCCAAGGGAAGATAAGGCAAGTCATTATATGTTTCAAAAATAAAATCAGTGACATGGACTTAAATGCACAAATTTTACCTATGTAAGAAAGGTTTTAAAAGCCAGTAAGCACAGTATGAAATTACAGAAATCACATTTTAAAGCAAAAATGTCACATTGCCTTACTTATAGCATTTTGAGCTTTCACATGTGTAATAAACTAGATGTTGAAATGAGAGGTACAAATATTGAAAGTATTTCTGTAAAGGACCAGTGTCTCTGGGATGTGCAGCAGAATTACAGATAGATAACCCAGTTTACACAACCCCACATTTCCTAGTTATAAGTCTTTGCTCATCTTGTGACTTGTCTTCTGCTAATGAAATAGTGATCAATAGAAATTACAGCACCTAGAAGCACTACAGCACACAGGAGATTAATATTGGAAAATAGTTGTAACCTTCCTATCAGATATCTCTGGCAAGCATTGATTGCTACTGATTATACCCATGCACATGAGCAATAGTCCTGCAAGATTCACATCAGTGCCTGAGAAAGCACAAAGATGCTCAACAGTAATAACAGATCAGCAGTGAGGCTGTTACTTCTATCTCAGGATATTGTGGCTTATAAAAATCTTAATTCAGTCCTTCCCCCGTGGTTGTAAATGGCAGCCGGGATAGCAAGAAATTATCCTCATTGCCTTACCATCTCTGTCAGTGTCTGGGTTCAAGGTGTCATTATCAACATCCTCATCACCAAACAGTTTGGGTTGGAAAGGACTTTAAAGGATCCATCTCATTCTCAGAGCCACTGTGGCAGTTTGTGGGCACTTCCTGCCCTAGGCTAGCACAGGTGGAGCCCAGGTATGACCAGGTAGCTCCTCCTTCTCCACTCACTTCAGTCTCTCCCATGCTTTGGGCAATGGAAATGAACTTGATTGCCCATGATGGGAAGATAGCTTTTTTTGGAGGGAGTCTGTCCCTCTTCCTTACCATTGCTTCCTTGTCCCATGTCCCATCATTCCAGTGCTGCAGCCTGCAGCACACTGTGCATACTGGGTATACCTCTCCAGCATGTTTGTTTCCAAACCTGGATAAATGGGCAGCCTTATGGGGGATCTTCAACATGCTGTGAAAACTGAGTGCAGAAAAGGCCTTGGCCACCCAGTCATGGACCCTCAAGGGCACGTGGGAGGAGATGCTGAGAGGCTGCAGGAAACTGTATTGCTCACCCTGCTCACCAGCCAACAGGAACAGCAATATCCATTGTTCTTCCAAGGCTGGAAGCCATTGTACTTGCATACATAATGTACTCTTGGCTTCCCTTAATGCAATGCAGCAAATGAAAAAGACCATGAGAGCCAAAGTGTACAATTAGCATGAGCACCCAACTAGTTAAGTAGAGTAAGAGATGTGAATCATCTGTCAGTCTCAATGTGCATGGCTCTCATGAACTATTCCATGAGGAAATAAAGAAGAAAGTCAGAGCAGGGTAATATTACACTCTCCCACCTTTCTTTTCTATTTTCCCCCTTTGTATATTTTCCTTGGGAAAAAAATATTTTTGAGGGAAAGCTGCAGGAAATTTCCAGCTGACTCAGCTCTTGAGAATTTCCCCCAAGATCTCATTTGGTTTTTTTCTGCTCTGCATCCCAAAGTATACAGATTGTGTATTTGCTCAGTGTCTGTATCTCTGCAAGTTCACTGATCACTTTGAGTGTTAACCTGTTTAATAATTCATCTTCAATTTCAACAACTATTTGGCTGTTCAGATCAGGTTTTTACTTTCTAAAACCACTCCACATATTTGCTGAGGTGACCCCTTCTACTCATACTGATCAGAAAAGTTGTCATTGATTGAATCAGCTTGCAAATGCTTTTGCTCATATTTTTTGAAATTTTAAGGACAGAATATTTCAAGAACAAAATTCTCTTATCTTTTTGGATGATGCTAAGATGAAAAAAAATTGTTACATCTGGTGAGAGTTAATTATATTTCAAATCTGTTGCAGTTGAGTTGGCTTGGCCAATAAGGGCTAAATAGAACGTGCTCAGTGTTTGAAGACTGAGAATATTCTTTTGTGGAAGTTAGTTTTGTAAGTCAATAGCTCCATGGAAGGATAAAAAATATCCTTCCTTTTGACAGCCAGTTTGAGATGGTCTGCTCTGTGCTGGATAAAAGCCCTGAATAGTACTGAGACCAAATAGAACTTAGGTTTGTATTCATTCAGGGGGGTTGCACTGGGGCACATGGTCTGGCACACAGGGCAAGGGAAGGTAAGAAATCACTATCTGTCTTTACTCAATGTAATCTTACACAACTGTGAGTTTGGAACTCAGGTGTCCTTCTGAATAAGGCCTGAAATAATTTTGGATTGGCTTTTGTCTAAACCACTTATCAGTGGGGAACCTGAGACACAGAAAGAAGCCAGAATAGAATCAAGACATTATGAGTTTCAACTTATTATCTGCCTAAGGAGATTGAAGGTTTAGCTCTTCTAAGCCTTCAGCAGCACAGGGAGGAGGCAGGCAGGTCAGGCAGAGGGCTTTTTCAGTAGCAAGCAATATTTTTCCATGCTGGAAACAACATCAGTTCATTGATGTCCAGAGGCAAGAGACAAGAAGTGGTTCCCAAAACATCCAAGAAGAGATATATCATCCTCTGGGTGCTGGGTGAAACAAACAAACAAAAGCAACAGCCTGAATGCTTCTGAATACAGGCAGCATTGTGTTAATCCATTTTAGAATTAGCTCTATAGACCTAAGAAGTACTTGTTTCTGGCTGTACTGCTCAGCAGCAGACTAATAAAATCCTACCCTGACACATTCTTGGGCACAGTCATGGGTTAGGATCACTTATACCAAATCTTTTCCATCCTCAGGCTGCTTGTTAGTTTTGTGGTGACAGATAACTACACAGCCAGGGCTGGGCACAGCAGGGTTGTCCTTCACCTTAGACACCTCTGTTGATTTAATATTAAATATGGTTTGGTCACTGGGTGGTCTATCTGCAGGTCAGCTCTGCTTCCAGAAAGGTCAATGACAAGGCGCCTGTGAATTTCAATGGCCAGGACCTGTGTGAATTAAGAAATAGCAAGCGCAATGGCTGAGAAAATTTGTATGTGAATGTCTTTCTGAAGTGAAGACAATTCTGAAGCAGTGGCACTCATCAAGATCCATGAAGTGCTTCTGTAGTCCTCTTTATTTTCCTAAGTGCCTGTGTTTTGCATTTTGAGTCATCCTTACCAAGTGATACCTGATGCATTTCCTGCAGGACACAATTACATCTTTGCTGCAGAGATGGGCTGAAACAGTAGCTTGACTGCAAAGACAACTAGTCCTTGATATGCCAGAAGCTGTTGAGGCCACTGGGAAAGGAAGTTAGTGAATGTGGTCTTGATCTTGGGAAAACACCCAGTAAGAGATACCCTGTTGCATGAAGAGCTCCACTGGTCCTAGGAAAACAAGTGACTATGGATGTCTGTGGGCTTACATGAATGTAAGGGTCTAAAATTATAGGAGCACTTGTATCAGTGTAAAAGCCACGTGAAAATGTCTTTCAGGATCAAGCTATAGATGCATACTGTGACCCATTCTTTAATTTTACATAAATTTTCTCCCTATGAGGGCACTAGCTATTAGGTTTTTAGAGACTTTAAAAGCAGGCAGCCTTGGCAAATATAATGTCATTCAATGAAATTTGTGAACTTAGAATGAATATTGAAACTTCATGCAAAAACATCCATAAGTTTCTTTGTATCAGTTGTTTTAGGATTGCTGTTGACTTATATAGGTATAATGTCTTTTCCTCATTCTGACTAGATGCTTCCTCTTCTCCCATAATCCTGTGGCCTATAAATTTAAAAACTTGTAGATGGTGAAGTTTTCACTTCTCTTTTCAATCTTGCACAGGCAGAAAAACACAGGTCTAATGGGTGTGTCTAATCTTTTGAAGGAAAAGGAGGGAAAAGAACATCTATGAGAAGTAGATCAGCTTCCTTTATCCTTGAATCTCAGACAGAAGAATGTCTTTTCTGGCCAAACTGCAAGATCAGGTACAGCAGATGGGACTCAATTCCCAACTCAGCCCCAAAGAGTGTATTTTGTTCATCACCAGTATATGGACTGGTTTTTCTGGGGTTCAAGAGCAGAAGGGCATCTAGGGGTAGATTTATAAGTCTTCATATTTTTTGGAGCACAACAGCAAATTAAGTGCTTTTGGTGAGATCCACAAAGTTCTGGGCAGATGTTTTGTTTCTGCAGAAAAATTGGTTTGGGTATGTGTCTGGGTTGCAGGGAAGGAAATGAGTCATAAATGTTGGAGGCTCTGTTCACTGGGGTATCTAAATCTAGAGATAGGTCTCCTTGCCACTTGTAGTTGTCTGAAGACATATAAAATATACCTCAGCTTCTTCTCATGGTGCAAACCATTCTAGAGAGTCTTTTCATGTCTAAAACGATGCAAAATGGCATTTTCTAGGCAGAAAACGAAGGGGCTGAGAGAGGCAACTGCTTAAGCTGACGCTGCTGCTGAAAGGACAGTCCCAGGAGCTTAGGTGATCTTCACTCTTGGGCAGGTGTTTGGAGGAGACACAGATCACAGCTATTTTTAGGGAATAACCTGTTGTGTTGTTAACAGAATCAAACTGTAATGAGTGATAACAGATTGTTAATTCACCTCGTGTACTCACCCATGTAGTTATTAGCCCCTTACTCATAGCTGAGTGGTTGCAGCAGTGTCTGGAAGTCCCAAGCCCAGCTGCATATTCAGAACCACGGGGTCAAACTGGCTCATGTGGCTGCCTGGTAGGTATCTGCAAAATTCCTCTGACTATATTGTGGTTCATCAGGGGACTGCATATTTCTGCATACAGCAGCTGTCACACTCCTGAATGAAGTCTGAACCATGTAACCTCTCATTGCTGCCAGGGGTTCCAGTGGACTCCTGTTCTTCCAGTTTATTGATTCTTCTGGACTACACAGCACTGCCAGTGTATAGTGCAAATAAACCCCTGGAAGAGTTTCAGGCACTACCTTCTCAGTACATACCTTCCCTCTCTTGTTTTCTGGTGACAGCATCACCTGACCAGTGTTTCATGACTTTTTATTAGGACTGGATGCTTTTAAGTGCAAGCAAGAGAGAAACATCAACGGAATCACCTTGAATTGTCCAGCCAGGATCAGTCTATGATGAATGGCTGGAAGGGTCTTTTACTTCTGCCCACTGAGTTTGGACATCACATATCAAACTGGAGCATTTGGATTTTTTTAAAGTGGTATTGCCTTTAAACTAATAAGTTATTTAACTAGAAAGAAAAATTGATTTCCTGAATTTCTAGCCTCCAACTAGAATTTCAACCATTTTTAGTCTTAAGTTTCATTGGTGAACTTAAATGAACTTGAATTATGCCTGCAGCTCTGGCACTAATATGTCACCGATGAGAAGCAGTAACTGACAAAAGACATAACCTGAATGCAGTCAGGACCATGTTTCCTCAGCTAAAAATATGATTGACACTTTTTGTTGTCAGCTGAAAAATTCCACATCTTAAAAGTGTGTGATAGGTAAACAACAGTTTTTGCTGCATTCCCAAGCTGAAAGAGCAGCTTGCCAGGCAATTTGTGGCAAAAAACAACAAAAGCTTACCATTACACTTGCAAACCAAGTGAGAAACAGTAAAAGTGTACTGGTGTAAGAAAAACACATGCAGAATTAGCTTCACTTGATCTCTGATGAAAAATGGCACCTTATATTTCAAGATATTTATTTTTATGATTTTTATGCCTGTCATCTTCAATTTCTTCTTTTTCAAAACATCTTGCTGACATTTTTTGAGACTTTTCTCAAGCTTCTGAAATCCCATCAGCATATCTCACACCCTCATAGTCTACAGGGCTTGACTGACAGTATCACTATAATGTTGTCTTTTACATTCTTTTACCAGGTTTTAGGTCTGGAAAACGAAGAAGTCAAAATTTATTGTACTACCCCTTCATGATCTTCATGATGAAAAATTTGAAATAAGATTTTTAGGGTATCTTATCAATTATTTTTTCTTATTCATTATGACTGTAACACAAGAGTAAGAAAAAGCAGCCAAAAAAATGTACCTGGATTTGGTGTGGGAAGGCAAATTTCCTTGTGTTAGTGCTATTATGCAAATGCAAACCATTTTGCCGAGTAGACTTTTAGTTATGGATTTTTAAGTCAGAGAGGGGAAATCCCAAGAGTAATCTTTGCTGAGTAGGGAGAAACATCTCTCATATGTAAGGAGACTTACTGCTAAATTTGGAGGCAATGATGGGTGAGGGGGTGTACACTGAGTCTCCTTCCCCAACAAAAGGCATTTGTATTAAAGACTCTTGAGATGAGTTGGTGGGCTAGAGGCCTTCATAAAGTCACCATTGCTCTGTGGTGGCTACCTAGCTTTGTGCCATGGGACAGGGCAGAGACAAGGCCTGTGGTGCTTGCTTTGACAATGGACACAGAAAAAAATCCCTTGATTTAGCTATCTGTGATTAATGCTTAGTGCTAGTGGTCATTGTCAATGATTCAAGTGGTAAGGATGAATATTTAAAATAAAGGTTGGCATCTATTGCACAGCTCCTTTACTCATTTTGGAAGAAATTTTAGCTTTGGGCTGGATATGCAAATAGTGAATGCTAAAGAGCAGGATTAGTAAGAGGCCAGAGGCTCAGTTGGGAAGAGGAAGAAGCTAAACAATGAGATTTGGCTGCTGTATCCTAAAGTGGGTCAGACTGTATTATCTGTAGCTAGATATTAGGCATACTGTTGAATTAGGCCGGTGGGAAGGTCTGTTGGATTTCTGAGCAGAAAAAAATGGGCAAGTGAAGATTCATAGCTCTGAAACAATTTTTGTGCTGTTTACTAGACAGCAGGGCAGTCAGGTATGGTATCTTTTGGAGGTTCTGAAGGCACTGATTGCATTCACAGCATATTGTGGAGGAAGACTGCCAGTCCTCTCAACCCATCAAGCCTCTGGTTGCCTTTGCCTAGGGCCTATTCTTCAAACAGACACATCTCTAGGCAGCCTCATTCTCTACTCCTACCTCTTCATCTTTTGACCATGCTGGTTTCTAACAAATTAACCTCCAGTCTTATTTTACAGATTTTGTTTTATTTTTCTCTCCCCTGAATCGGACTGCTCTTTGCTGACTCACAGCTCACTCTGCATGTCTCATATGGGCCATCCCCATGGACGGCTCATGAGTCCCTCTGTTTTGTCACCTTCACTCTGTTTTCCCGCAACTTGAAACATATCCAAACATTTTTATCCGAGCTATCTTCATTTCTAGTTCTGTGGGATTTATTGTTTTCTGGTATAAATATAGATTCTTTGAAAATATACAATTAGTAGAAAAAAAACCTTTGGTATTAGATATACTTGCTCCCAGCTCACTTGTCTAATACATATTATATGGTTGTAGTGGTCAATGTCCGTAGTCCCTGCTATATAACACATTTTTCATTTATCTCCTTCTGTCACTGCTGGATGGGAATTGATCTGTTTAAGTGTATGATATGGTCACTTACTAATGGCTCACAAATCTCTCTCTGTCAAGTGAGTGCCCATATCACATAATAAAATTCACCTCCACTGTGGAAACCTCTTAGGGATCTGAGCAAAGCTGGTCATACTGTTGAGAATTAACTTTCTTTTTTGTCTCCTTAGACACTAGTTTATCTCAGAATGTCTTAGCTGGACCAAAAGACAGGTATTTTTAAGGCTGTTTTTATAGTAAAAAAAGTAACCAGCAGCTAGAATGGGTTTGCTGTGGTCTGTCAGTCTGAAGTGATCTGTTCTGAGTCCTGAATGTCAAAATACATGGTATTTTTCAACTGACATTTTGGGGGCATTAATGGAAAGTTCAAGTACATTTAACTATGCATCTCTTTTTGGCACACAGCCAAACCCATGAAATTTCAAACTGAGCAGAAAACCTTCATTTTTTTTTTTATTATCGTCCTCCTCCCATTTAATTTAGTTCTTACACATGTCCCAGGACCAGCAGCGGCAGCAGTCAGTAAAGATACAATTCTGTAAGTTATGGGAAAGGTGTGGATTTAGGATAAGTCTCATTGAAGCCTTGATGCTGTTGTCAAGTCAGCTTTTCACAGCCCTACCAACCCTTAGACTTTTTGCACTACTTTTCCCCTTCTGCTCTCATCCTGACTGATCAGGACAACTTTAGTGTAGCAAGACCCACTGTGCCACTCTAACTGTAAACCTATGGAAACAGCATGAAGTGCTGCCAAGGAGTACAGGTTAGTGAAGAAGGGAGGTCTCTTGACAGAGTTAGACAGAGTAGATGTGCTTAGCACCCTGTTTTGGCCAAATTCTGGCCTGACTGTAATTTAATGTGTTAATGTAGTGCCTGTAAAGCTTTACTTCCGTGAAGTGGAGGCTGAATTACTTTCAAAGAATTTTCAGCCTTCCAGCTCAAGAATGGTAGGATAGGCCAAAAATTGGGCAAGATATGTTGGCTCTTTTTCTGTTCTTTTTTCTTCCAGTTTCCATAACATTGTCTGGTGTTTGGATATGTAACATATAAGGGACTTGATGCTGTGCAGCTATCCATTATCACCCTTCCTTCCTGGTGGCAAATGGTGCCATCACCATGGTCAGGTCACTGCCTTTCCAACCATTAACCCAGCACCACCATATTCATCACTAAACCATGTCCCTGAGTACCCCATCTACTCCTTTTTCTTAATCCTTCCAGGGGTGATGATTCTACCACATCCTGGGGCCTGTTCCAATGTGTGATGACCCTTTCAATGAAAATATCTGATCTAAACCTCCTCTGGTGCAACTTGAGGCCATTTCCTCTTGTCCTGTTACTTGCTACCTTGGAGAAGAGACCAACCCCTACCTCACTAAAATCTCTTGATGTCAGTATGGATTGCTGGCTTCAAAATCCCCTTTCTCCCTCTTTGTGTATGGCCAAGCTCTTCCTCTGTCACCTGCTTCTACATATTCTCTTCTTACATCTTTTCTACGCCTCCTCAAAATAAGGTATTTCTTATGGCCTTTGCAGTTAAACATCACTCTTTCATTTTTTTTTTCTATTACCTGCCTGAACTTCTTGCACCATTGGCTAAAAATTAGCAATAAAGGTGCTGTAACTAAGAGAAATTATTTCTTTAATTGTTGTGCATGGTCCTACATGCACAACAGAGATAGTGCAGATAGTGTGCTAGTGTGAGGTGGAATTATTACTTTCCTGCCCCATGGGCACACATCATATAGAGAATTCCCATGTCATATAACAAATAGGTAGAAAGTGTCACTGAAGGCCTGTATAAATTTTTGTCTATTTTTCTATGGAAAATTTGGGAAGACTTAGTTTTAACTACTCTAAAGAGAATTAATTCCTAATAACCTGTAACTCCAGCACTTCAATGACACTGCTTCAGCCAAGGTGCCAAACTCTCCATGAAATGGAGGGTGTGTATGCTCCCCTTTCCACCCTAAAGCTTTCCAGCCAGGCTGGGCAATTCAGGGGGACTCTAGCTTCATCTCACTGGATCTCAAGGCAGCATTATAGAAAATCCATTCCTTATGCCCTAGGCTGGACTGTGATGGCTGCATACTGTCTAAGTACCTATGTAAGGGACCTTGAAGGGCTGCCCTGTAAAAGTTTAACACCAAAGTGGTAGCATCAGAGTCCCAATAGTGCAGGATTTCTCTGCACAAGGATTTGAAGGTGGGAATGCAGTGCTTGCAGTCCAGGGAGAGACATAACAGCACTGCTGCCTCAGCACTTGCCACAGCAGCTTCTCTGATGCTGAGGCACTCAGACTGCTCAGGTCAATGATTTGTGTCCCTGGATGCTCTGTCTGAGCCCGTGTGTGTCTGTGTGCGTGGGGAAGATCAAGTCTGCAGCTACTCTGGAGAGTCTGTGGAGCTGGCTTAAGGGGATGGGTTGGGACACCTTTGTGGAGGGGCCCTTCGGAAAGCATTTGTGGGCAGTGAGATGATGCCTTGACTGGGTCTCTCTCAGGCACTCACTGTTCTGTGGTGCCTCAATTCTTGCTTAAAGGAAGGCAGTTGCTGTATTTATGGCAGAAATTTGTGGCCACTGGGGATTTGTCTCCATGAGCAAAGGCTCAATTAACAACTGGCTTCTAAAGGACTATGAATTACTGCTTTCCTGGTCCCTAGTGTTTTACTCCAGGTTCTTTAAGGCATTGAAATTGGTATTTGTCCTGTGTAACTTTATGCTCAGAGACCTGTTAGCCTCCATCTGTAACTCTGCTGGCTAGTGGAGCAAAGCAGGCACTAAACAATGTGAGACCTTCCCACTCCCACACCTCTCCAGCAGCTCTGTCTCAGGCTCATGGCCTCACTTACCTGCTAAGGCTGTCAAAATGACCACCCCTTTTCCACCCCAAATCCAGCCAGCTGAGTAAGGCATGATCCATTTGCTTCACATCCACAGACTGTACCTGCTCCTCAAATCCAGTTACCCCATGGGCTACGCTCAGGCAAATATCTAAGCTCATTTAATTGGAAATGGGCCTTCTGCCAATCCCCTTGGAGTTGGGGATCAGCAGGGCTTTTCCCAGTTTAGCAGACACAGTCTCAGAATAGTGTTTTCCTTCTCATTTGGTATCTCTAAAATAGGATGATGTGGTGTCCATTGAGAAAAGAGGCTCAGGATATGCTGCCTGTGAGATTTCATTGTAAGCTGATGAGCATACTTACCTACAGCAAATGCCAGTGCTGTTAAAGAATGAATATATACAGCTGAGGAGTTAATAGTTTGGAAAATATTTGCCTAATATTTTACTGGAGATGTATTGCCACTAATGAGCAACTGACTCCCAGCAAATCACATCCAGGCAAGCTGAGCACAGCCAATAAATGCACCATAAGGAGAGGAAAAATGGTGCTTTGGTGAGTCCTGCATCCTACAACTCTTGTCCAAAACCTCTATTTCAGATGACAGGAGTGTAAGACAAGCATTTCCCCCAGACCCTTCAGATTTGTTGTGTGAATCATCAGGCTGACAGTTCAAAACACTATTTGTTAAAAAATAGAGAAAGAAATGGATGTTTGACATAAGTTTGACCCTTGCAGTACTTAAATATGGTGATGACTGGTACAATTTTGCCCCGTGATTTGATTTGAAGGTAATGAACAGCCCCATATCAGCTTTAACTGCAGTTGGCACAGTGGCAACATCTTCTAGGGAAAAAGAAGTAAGAAGAACTTAAAGAAAATGTTTTCTTGGAGTCCAGCATGAGTTTTGCTCAGAACAGTCCTTGGAGCTGGTAAGTTAGGCAGAGGTGAAAGAGGATTTGGTGGTGGCACTGATGAGTTTCTGCTTCAGACTAGGACTTCATATGAGCTGTTAGGGATGGATTTTACTCCAGATTCCCAGCATTTTATACTTCTCTTACATATTTAAAGCCCATCCCAGACTTTTGCTTCAAATTGCCATTTATAGCTGATGCTCTATTGCATTCCTTTATTCTACTGCAAGGCAAAGTCTTTGGCAGTGAGTCCCTGTTGGAAGAGAAGCCAGAAGAGGCTACCCTGAAGGCTCTTTGTCCATACATTCCAGAGCAAGCCCTCAGGCTAGCTGCTTGCCCTGAGACATCAGTTAATCAGTTGGTATGGTGTAGGGGCCAGCTGTGTATTGGCCTTCTACTGATGCTGTAACAACCCTATCACTGTTTTAATATGTTAGACCTAATTTATTTTCCCTGGTTGCCACCACCTGGTTCTGCTTAGATCAAGCACTAATGAATAGTTGACAGTAGTTAATGAGCTTCTGCAGCAAGCAATTCAATTTTTTCACTGATTAAAATTACTTGTTTTTTTCTAGGCACCATGTTCCCCCTTCCTGGGATATTTGGCACCATCAGCTTTCCATTGGGTCAGGCAGAATCCATCTCTATCAGTAAGAGACTGCAGTAATGGGTGCTGTCCAGAACTGCTCTCCTCCACTGAGCAGGGGAGCTGTGCTTTTGTCCACAGCTTTCCACATTGGTCTGCAGATCAGTTCAGCTCTTTTACTGGTGACATGCCCAGCCAGCCAACCCAAGCAGTCCATGCTCTGCAGCCGTAGTGTCACCTTCCTCACAGTGATGGGCTTTGTAATGGTACTTTTGGTGAGTCCTGCTCTGGTAGGGCTACCATGGTAGGTCTTCCCCAGTTGTCCAAGACCATAGAATCATGGGATGGTTTGGAATGGAAGGGACTTTAGGATCATCTAGTTCCAATCCTGCTGCCATAGGCAGGGACACCTTCCACTAGACCAGGTTGTTCAGAGCCCCACCCAACTTGGCTTTGAATACTTCCAGGGATGGAATTTTTGATAATAAAGATTTTGGTATGGATTGCTCATGGGGAAGAGCATCTGCTCTGTGCCCAGATATTTAGGAACTGTATCATAATTTTCGTGCTTTCCCACAGATGCTTTTCATGTCATTGCCTTGCTTTGTGCCATCTATAAAGTACTCTGATTATAGTGAACTTAACAACTTGCTTATGCCAGATAGACACCTAAATTCTTCTGAAAATGATGGTGAAATTATTTTCTTAAAATGGATTTGGCACTTGGAGGTACCTGTACAGCAGAAGTACTGCTCACCTACCTTGTAGTTTTGGTCCCAAATAATTTGCCAAACTGGGAGATAGTGTCTTTCAAACCACAGGTTGTGAATGGACAGCTGAGTCCAGATACTTGACTGTGTGAAGGAACCATTAAAAGGCAGTGGGACAAATAAGAAAATGTGACCATTAGGGACATAATCTGTGCCTGGCCAAGGCAAAAGGCTGGCAAGGTTTGCCATTGCTGCCTGAATTGATCATCACAGTCTGTCTAGCCTCCTACAAGTTTGAGTACTTTCTGTCTTCAATCCATTTAATAAAGATTGTTATCTAAGTTTCTCTTGCTTCTGCAGAATACAGTCTGGGGAGTTGGCTCAGGCTGACCTAGAGAGAGGATGAAGAAGAATGTACTTTAATAAGAGACCCTGCTCAATGTCAATAGTTTGGATTCTCTCCTTCCTTTGAATCTACAGGAGAAATCTAAAGCATCACAATGAATGTTTAGATGATTAACCATCCTTGTGATTGTGCATGTAAAACCCTGTGGACAGTTTTTTCCCTATAGTCTCAGTTGTGGCTCCCAGAGCCATATGGAGGCTCTGTGGTCCTCTGCAGACTGCAGATAGTACCGGCTGTGTCAAAAGCAGTGTCCCCATCATGTACTGCTCTGCTGGGGACTGACAATGTTCATATGGCCTCCCTGGAGCCCACAAACCATCTGCAGAGATATTCCTGGAATGGCCAAACCCCAAGGTTCTTGAGCTGTTGGGATTCCATAGCACAAGTTAGTTTATGCTCCACTAAGCTGCTCACAAGCAGCTATAATGTAATTATTACAGTCCTTTTCCCCATGGCTGTGCAGTGATGTCATAAACATGGAATGATTATTTAATTATAAATATTCTGGTAATTATTCACCAAGATGCTGATGATACTGAATTCACAGCAGAACTGTGGTAAGGAGAAAGTGGCTGTACTTCACCAGAATGAATCTTCTTGGTGGCAACTTCCATATCAATGTGAAGTAAAAAAAAAATAAAGAAAGGGCAAGAAGGAAAAAGGTGTCTTATTCTTAGTCATTTTTGAAACCATCCTCCTAATTCCAGACTTGTGTCTGTCTTATGTGATATATGTGATAATCTCAGAACAAAATAAAAGCATAATATTTCTCTTTAACTAATCTGCTCCAAGGAAAAAAGACAAATTATGCCTTGTGAAGAAGCCATTTGCTATAAAGTGTAAAAATGCTTTAATATTAATATTTTATAATAAAATTCATGACATATTTATAAACACTCTATCAAGCATTTACAACTGAACCACAGCTGAGAGCTTGGACTGGAATAAATAAGCAAGGACACAGCTAGTATGAAATATACAGCTTAATTTTTATAATTGTGTGTGCTTTATTCTTTACACAAATGGAATGGATGCGCAGAGTATTTACACATAACAGGAGTGTAAGCTGGACAGGGTGTTTTGTAAACTCCAGTTCAGATTCTGAGTACCCCACACTACAGCTGGACTGAGAAACATCCTGCTAAAGAGACATGCGCCGGACCTCGTGCTGGAGGGAGCAGCTTGGTGCATCCAGGCTGCTGCACTCAGAAATTCAAACTGGCCAATTCAAATTCAGGAGCACAAATCCAGAAATTAAAAGGCTTCTATCCCACTAAGAGCCAACAGTGTTGCCTTTTTTTTTTCCTTTTTTTTTTAATCCTTTCCCCCCCCCTACTGAAGATCTTGCCTAGGATGCTGGCTCCTGTCCCCAGAAATGCTGTTTTGCATCAGGGCAAGTTGCCTGCGCTGTAGGGCCAGAAAGTGTAAGCTGCTAATGTGGTGTGAGAGATGATGGATTGACTCTCCTGCTTTTCACCTTAAAGACAAGGTCTCAAAAATGGCCAATGAAGTGGTCGTTCCTACAGCTCTTGGTGAGATGTCAGTGCAGCTGAAGCCTTCTGCAAATCCATTTGGCCCTTGGGGTGCTTGTTTGTTAACAATTTCACAGCACTGGCCTCAAAAGGATCTTGGTCCATGACTTGGCCCTCTGGGTGTTACAGTAAAATAAGCACTAAATAATGATGGAAAGTGCTGAACCGCTGTTTAATCAGGTGACCTTGGTGTTTTACAGAGATGCAAAAAAATCAATGTGATGAGGAGGATGGATGTTTAATTTCAGGTGATATAAATGAGATGGGCTCCATTGAAATCAGAGGACTGACCGTGATTTCCACCAGCTGAGGATCTACGCTAGCTATATGCTGGGTAGATTTTAGATGTTATCTGTTGTTAGCTTTGATGTTGATTTGTGTCCTAGAATGGAAACTTTATTTTTTTAGCATAATGGCCTCATTCTTATTTCGGAACCAACTGACAAAATGTCTGATTTTTAATGGGAAAGAAAAAAGTTTATTCCACCAAGGAATGGGCCAACGCACTTGAATGCACTTGCACAGTGAACCACATGCAAAACATGACAGGCAAAATGTTCAAGAGGGAAAATATTGAGATTAAAAGCTGCGAAGGAAAAAAGATCACTTTCTGTGAACACGGCAGATATTATGGCTTTAAATCTGCATCTGAAATAGGAGGTTGATACTTTTTCCTCAACACCATTTTTCACACAAATATCCTCATGTGTTTTCACTCACTCAATCCTCTGGTCAGGGATACAATTTGAAAAACAAAAATTAAAATATAAGAAAGCCAAAACAAAAGTACAATTTGACTCGGTGCCAATGAGTGACTATCAGTGAAGGTGTAACGCCAACAATTTTTCTTTAGAAAACTAATGTAAATAGGTAGGTGGATGTTGTATACCCAGGACACTGTCACTGGCTCGTAGTGGTTATTAGCTCAGGTGCCATACTGCTCTCCAGGATGAGGATTTGTAATTTCAGTGCAACGGAGAGATTTCTTATCCTTGACTTTCACCAAGTGGTTCCTAGGACCCTGTCCACACTGGAGCATCAAACCATGCTAGCTACAAACACAATTACATCACAGAATATTGATCTAGAAATGGCCTTTACTACCAAAGAAATTACAAAGCGCTAGCATGGACAGGGTACCTCTGTAGGAAGGGGGATTAAGCAAGAAAGAGGCTCTTTCACTGGTTGATGGTCAGAACGTAATACCAGTGAAGAAGTGCCATTCCACTGAGCCCTGTTAGCAAGCTCTCAATGAGTCAGTGCATGGAAGTTTTTTTTTTTGTTTGTGGCAACGAAAAAAAATTAAGTTGTAATATTGCCTATCTGCACAAAGCTAGCAAGATGTCATTATGATCATTCATGGGTGGACAAAAAGCTGTGATAATTTTGATTCTGCTTAGACCCTACGGTGCTACACACTGTGCCAGAACATGAGATATAGCACCAGGGGTGTGATCTGGCACTTTTCCTAAAGGGTCCAGCATTTGCATTGATCTCGTGGTTAGACGCTTCCAAGTCTTTTACATGGACAGAAAAGGAATCTGATTATGCTAAGCTGTGTTAGCACCAATATGGAGCCAGGTGCCAATTGCTGTGGGTTTTGAGTTTGGACTTTTACTTTTTCACCAGATGTAATTTTGCATGAGTCTTATGCTTTTCTTCCTCCTCCCACTACCACCCAGTATGATCTGAACAGCTGCAATGCAAAAATGGACTGCAGCTCTGAAGATGCTGCAACATGGAACGCAAAACATCAACACATAAAACAAATGGGAGTACAAGTCCTAAGGGAAATAAGACCTCTCACTGATTCTCTTGACAATTTGTTTTTAAATATATGTTTTATTTAAAAAAAAAAAAAAGAAGTGCAATGTCAACTCTAAAATGGAAGCACGAACAACAGACAGGGGAAAATAAATAATGTTACTACAGTAACCAAGGACTGATGGAAAAATTGATTGTACTCAGCCGTAGTGTTACTGTTCACCATAAAGCACAGCACATGACAAAGCAAAACAGTTACTAGTAGGATAGTACCATAAAAGGCTGCATGCTGAACTAAGAAACAAAGAAGCAGATGTGATTGATTGCTTAAAAACAGAGCTGAAAATTAGAATGAAGTTCCTGCTTTAGGATACTTGGTTTTTCAGGTCTGGTGGGCTATTTCCCAACCTGGGGCAATAGCATTTTGCTAGCATGGAAAAATCCATGGCTTCTAAAGATCTGGGGTCACTCTGTGGACTTCTGCAGAATCATCCAAAATCAAAGCACTCATTAATTAATATTTTAAAAAACCAAAACAAAACAGAAATTTATAGCCCTTCTGGTTACAAAGCTCTTCTGGAGACTTAACTGAAACCCTTGTTTATAAATCTGCGCTGACCAGGCAAGAAAAATAGTTAAAGAAGTGTGAACTTCTCAGAGTTACCACAGTTGGGCAGTAAGCATGAGAGGCCCGCTCAGAGCCAGTAAAGTGCCCGTATTTTTAACCCTTCACTGCTGGTGGCTTTTGCAAACACCCAGCTCGTCACGCTGTCCGCGGAAGGTGGCTGGGCAGACCTGTCAGCTTGACAGGGTATAGAAGTTTAAGCTTCAAACAAGTGCCAGAGGAGTCTATTCAGCATTTGCCCTTAAGACATCCATAAGCATTAGGGTTGCTGTAGCCACCAGCTAAAAGCATGGCACTCCTGCAGTGCAGCACAGGCAGGAGTGTGGGTTTTATAGAGAACATGGTCCAGCAGCAGGAAAGGCAATTCAGTTTTACTGTCATAGCATCTGTTGCAGTTGTCCCCTTGTAACTCAGTGAGGAATGGTATCACTATACAGAAGAAGGGCAATGTGAAATGAGAAAAAAATACCTTCTCCTTCCCTTCCATACATCCCAAACCGCAATTCCACAGACTTTCCCCAAATCCCTCACAAATGTCTGTTGCCTCAGTTTTTGCTTTTAAGACCCTTGCTGACTGTGAAATGAATGAAGATACAAGTTAGTTGGTGACCTGCCGGAAAAGAGAGGAAAGATCAAATGTTTTTGTTATTTCCCTGAGGGAAACAGGAAGAATCGTAAAACATTTGGGGATTAAGGGTGCCTCCTTCCTAAGAGAGAAGTTATTAACTGCATTTAAGCACTGACATTTTGCTTCTGAATAGTTGTCCCTCTCAAAGATGCATCATCCTTTTGTGTTCAGAAAACTCCTACAGGGCAGTGAGTTCAACAGATCTTTCCACAGGAGTTCATCATGATTAAACAGAGGCAAGGGAGAGGATTAAATTGAAAGAAAAAAAAAAGATGACAACTACAATTTAAGGAATTATCTTGCTTATCTTGATAATAGAGAATCTGTTATGGAAGAGGTATAATGCAACTTGATGGTCCTCCTTGCATTTGACAGTCGCACAAGGGTGTAAATATTTAATCTTTCAATTAATTAATCTTTACAAAATATCTTCACAAAAACATTTTACCTATAGAAATTAGTTTCTATACATCAATATATTTTTATTTTTATAAATTATTCCATCTTTAAGTGCCTTCTATCAATATAAATGATAAAATAGACAATCAAAAATTTTAAAGCTTTTCCCAGTTGTATCCCTCCTTGTTAACATAGGTGCTGTGAATCCTCATACATGTGTGTCTGCATGGGAATGTGTTTGTGTGCACGTGTCTGTGATGTGAAATGCTTCCATCCTCTCCCACCCCTAAACACCATCAAAATAAACCATATTGTTGCTAGTTCCTGATGCAATAGTGCTTCCAAAGGGGAAAAAAGAAATGCTTGACTTGGTTTCAGAAATCAAAAGATGTGCATAGTTACCAAAGTCGAGGTGTACCAACTACAAATGTGCAATGACAAGCTTGGAACAGGACTCACCTCCCAGTCAGGTCACAGAGTGTCCTAACAGTGACCTCAGTAGGAAGTGGACCAAATATTCTGAGCTTGATTTTGCAAGGTGCGTGTGGCCCTGATCTAGCAAAAATGCTTAAGCCTGTGCTCAGCTTTGAGCACATGAATAGTCCTACTGGAACTGGCGGGACCGAACGGCATAGGGAAGGGTCACAAGTGACTCCAAGTCAACAGGCTACTCATGAGTGGGAACTGGGGTCAAGTGCTGAGCGCCTTGCAGGATCAAGCCCTCTATGAGGTTCAAGAGCTGGGAACTTCTCTAAAGCAATCAACACACTGAGCTCAGCCATTGAAATTGATCAAAATGTCCGCGTGGGCACAGGAGGTGGCTTAGCTCCCCTTGACAGAGGGTCTCCATGTCAAAAGTTTATACCTACAACTCGTGCTCTGAGCACACAACATATTTGCTTTATATGGCAGAAGTCTTTTTGTTCCTACCCTTTGACCCATCAGTGTCCTTCATGGCTTCAAACACTTTGTGTTGTACATTCATCAAAATTCACATTGACTGCAAAGAACATAAATGCAACAAAAACAGGAAAGCCTCCAAATAGTATATTATAGTTTTCTTCTAAATATTCTCCCGTCGTAATCAGAGGTGCAGTGGCTAATTTATAATTTTTCCTTTGAAGGAATCCAGATGAAAGGCCCAGATTGTTCTTCAATTACAAGTTTGCATTGATTATATATATCTTCTAAGCTATCTCCTTGGACAATAGCTGCAGTAGAAAAAACATACCAATATTTCTTTTAATTTATAGATATAGCATCCAGTGTCAGCAGATCTTCAGCATACTCATAGACACTCATGGAATGAGAAGGAATACTGGCATACTGAGATGTTGATTATGGAAAAGTCATACCCCTGCAGATGATAACTAAGTTCAAACTAGCAGCTCTATCCTGGGGAGGACAGCACAAGAGATTCCCACTGTTGGAGGTCAAGGTTTACACTTCATTCAATCTAGAACCTACTTCAGCAGCGGGCAGCAGCAGATTTACAAACTTTCTGATCTGTTTATAATGAGCTCACTCTTGGCTGCCGAGGTTAACAAGATCAGGCCCAAGCTGACAGAAGGTAAAGCAACTGTAACACAAAGCACAGTGGTTTGTCCCTTAATTTCCCTTGGCATAGATACTCCTTCAGGACATCAAACTTTTGAGGAGTCAAGTGCCTCAACTGCTCTTGAATTTCAAGGAAACAATACTCTCAAGCCAGAAGTCCTTGGTCTGGACACACTATATTGATAGGTACTCTAGGTCAAAGACAGATTTGATCCAGTAGTTTTGCAATAAAAGACTATATCTTGGGGGAAAAATGGTATTAATAAAAACATACCTGTGAAATATTCTCCAAATTCTTGTTCTAATTTAATTGCTCGATCATAGGTTTTCTTTGCTTGCTCCTCTGTAAGACGTTTATTCATTTCCCTAGAAACATGGAGGAAGCAATCAAAAAGTTTAGATTCTTGCTAGAATGGCTTTCAAAAGGCATGCTCAACTGGATCACAGGTGGATTGAAATTGGTAAAAGAACAAAATGGTAAAATTCTTCCAACAACTTCAATATTTTCAATTTAATTTCATTCTTATATAGTACAAAACACTTATTCAGACTATTTCCCATTTCACTTTTCTCCACCAAATTTTTATCTTGGGTTCACTACTCTACATTCTCAAACAAAATACAAGGCCCCAGTCTGGTAGCTGCTAAGATAGACTTGAAACATCAAGACAGGTAGACAGGTCTGGAATCCAGGATGTCCCATGGTCTGAGCACTCAGCACTCCTGCCTGAAGCTTCTTCAGGAACCTCTGTATCTCCTAGACTCATCTGGTGGTCTCAGATGGGTAAGGTTGTACTGACTGCTTATTGGATGCCAATAAATATGAAAACAAAGACAGAGAGTAACTTCCTGGTTTTTTCCATGTTTTTTTATTTGATGGAGCATTTCTTCAACAGAAGGATTTAATAACTTTAGGAAACGAGTTGTCGTGCCCGTGATGCTCAATTATTCATACAACTGTTTACTTGCAATGAATCAAGCTCATGCTCATTCACTGCCTTATACTCATATGCCTGTAGATGGCCAAATTATCAATAATAAATAGAGTTTGCTTGTTCTAGCATTTTTTTCCCAGTGTAGATTCATTTTTTCTTAAAACATGACAGAAAATTTCTGAGGCAACTAGGAAAGCATAAATCTGATTTTATGCCTTGTACTGAATCATATGATTATGTGGTAATAGACTGTATACAGTATGTCATGGGTGATGCATGTAGGAAATTATGGACATGATAGTGCAAAAAAAAAAAAAAGCTCTATGAAGTGCACAACAGTATGAACTTGCTACAGCTAACTTCTACTTGGCTTCTGAAAAACATTATGGGAGATGTCCAGGATGCAAAGAGGTCTTTTCAGAAATGGCTTAAAGTTACCTACCTATATAGGTAACCATATAGCTGGGAATACTGCTTAGAAAAATCTCTTTGGAAGGACTAACACCACGGAGAAAGCAGGTTTATAAAATGAAGGCTAAGAAAGATTTCTTTTAAAATTTATGTCAGTTATTTGTAGATTATATAAATGATTTAATATAATCCACATGTTCTGCTAAATTTGTAATAATACTAATTCTGTTTATTGGAAAGATTGTTACCTAAACAAGTTCAGATAGACTTCACATCAGCTACACCTACTTTAGGTGACTGAACTAAAACTCTGTCTTGATGTGGGATATACCACTGCAAATTCTTAGGCAAACTTAACATTTTCGTCTTACAGGCACTTAACCAATATTGTAATGCTAACAACATCCTCTTCCTTTCAGATCCGTTTCTGGTAAATTTTTCAGAAGTCTTCCTCAAAATCTTTGAATAGCAGAAAAGATAATACAAATAAAAATATAAACAAGTGTTTAAAATAGGAAGTACTTTGAAACAGATAGAAATTTGCATTACACTTCCAGGTTGTAGATTTGCCTGAGGTATAAAACTGTGCTAACTGTATTCCTGACTCTGCCCATTCTGTGCCCCTAGAAGTGAGGATGGAGAAGGGGGAGGACCATGATGTCCATTTCCATGATGATATTAAAGTCTGTCATACTGCATTCCCTTCTATTTCTTATTTTTTAGCCAGGGATCTGCAGAGCTGGTGAATTCAAAATATAGTGCATATTTTCAAGGGTTTTCTTCCTCCCAGTGAAGAGCTCGCCCGGGCTGGTTCTTTCTTACTTCTATTTCTCATCCTCATGATCTCACCACAGTCCTCATTCCTCTAGAGAGAGAGGCTGACTGAAGGGTATGAACAAGCATGCCTCTCCACCAGGTGGAGTCATGTAGGAGTGGGAAGAGAGGAATGGAGGAAGGGGAGGGAGGGAGAAAGGGGGGGGAAGAAAGG